>VYXF01003480.1:504829-530243 GCA_013397295.1 Polioptila caerulea | reverse complement strand
TTTTTTTTTTTTTTTTGCATTCTAAGGAAACGTATAGAGTAAAATACAATTATATGCAAGAAAACTATTTATATCACACATCAACAAAAGCAATATTCACTTGGCACTAGTGCTTAGCTCTATGTGACACAATAAACAACAGGAAAGCCTCATTTACAGAATTCCACTGTAGAGTAAATCAATCACCTGGGGATGAAATGTACTTTCCATATGCATATATGCTATTATCAGCCTTTCATATATTGTCTTGGAGTAATTAATCCAGTAACCTCTAAGTACAAAGAACATGACTCTTTCCTTCTGCTTCAGTGGCCAATGGTGCTGTCTAGAAACTCCCTGATGGGGAACAGAGGTTGTGACACAGTTGAACACAACAGTCATTCCAGAAATATGGCAACCACAGCTAGCTGTCCCTCTCACAGGGGCACCACAGCCTTGTTAAATAACATGAAACCACGTACTTTGACAAATACATGCTTTTCTATTAGGTACCCTCACTTGCTGATAAATGGCTATGAAAAGGTTGCTAATGGCAAAAAATAAGTTTTCCCATGGAAGTCATATGAACACCTAAACTGAGAGAATAAGCACCACATCACTGAGTTTTGTTTTGGTTTTTTGTCACAAATATTGAATTATTTTTAAATAAAAAGATAAAATATATAATAGAACATTCAAATGCTTCAGAAGTGGTTTGTTTTTCAAGTCCATTTACAAACCAAGATGGACTTTTTCTTGCACTTCAACATGTTCAAAAACAGAAGTTAGCATGATATATGTCAGGTTTTTTGTTTGCTTTTATATCCTGCCTTGTGATGAACTACTAAGAGATGTTAGGGAATCATTTGTTATGGCTCTTCTCTAAAAGTTTAAATACTGCCTTTCCCTGTAAATACAGTTTCCTCTTCCATTCAAGATATGGGGAACCATCCCTCAAGTCCCACACATGTCTCCACAACCAGAAGTCACTTCACTTCAGCTGCCCAGCTGCCATTGTTGGATAGTGAGGCTGATTTCCACGGAAACACTCTGGGCTTGCAGGGGTGAAATAGGTGATAATCTATAGCACAAATATCAGGAGTGCTACAGAAACAGTCACAAAATGCCAAACACTCCAGAGCCTCTAAGAACTTTTGAAAGAGGAGCACAGCTTTCCATAAACAACAGAACTCCTCATATTATTTCAGTAGACTCATAAAAATAAGGTAAGGCAGTGATGGGGCTGGAATCAAAGCCAAGCTGACCATTTCTAATAAAAATGTTCTCTATGTGAAGCCAGTCTGTAAACCATTTGCCCTGGGAAAAGACTGAAAAAACTACTGAAGCACAATATAAAAGCAGAATTTTACTAACAAGAGGAGATTTTACAGTCAGGTATGGGTCTGCTTTCCACTAAGACTCAGCCAGTATAAATGCAAAATTAGGCATCAGATTTCAGAGCAATGCATAGTTCAACGGCTCTTAACATCAGATGCAATTAAGCATAATTTAAGGTTTTTTTCAACTTAATTCCATGGTAATAAAACTAACAACTGCTGTTGAAGGGTCTTTTTGTCACAGTGGTGCTGTTGGGTGATGAAGCTTTTTTTACCAGCATGTTTACCTAGGCAGTACAGTCAAAAGACAATTAGATTGTGGTTGATTTTTCAAGTAGGGATAGCATTCCAGATCAAAAAATGAAAACTTAAATTTATTAAACCTTCTAAGCTTCATAATTTCTTCCTCCTTTTAATATTTTTTGGATGCTGTAAGTCTATTAGCGTCTATTAGCATCTATTAGCTCAGATGCCTTTCACCATTTCACTAAGAGAGGAAAACTCCCTCTCTTCATGTCAGCTAACAATGATCCAGGCTAACAAGTCAGCAGAACCAACTCAGAATGAAACTCATCAGTGAGATGAGGAACAACTGATAATTTTGGTTAAATACTTGATAGTTTTTCCCTAAATTCTGATGTACATTCTGTATTTATTGCTTGAATAATTTCTGCATTTTAAAAAGACTGATGGTAAAAGGAAAAAGGGTTTGAGGGACTTCTTAGAAGCTAATAAGCTATTTTACTTATGCGTCAGATTAGAAGCCAGATGTTAAGTTCATATTTAACCTGCCCTGCTGACCCATCACAAAGGTTCAACTCCTCCTCTGAAAAGGAAAACCAGCAGTACCCCTTGAAATGCAGCTGCAGACTATTCAGGTACCTCTTTCAGCTCCCTGTGTTTGGGGCAGGAAACAGCACCCCACTCTGTGTCCTTTAGAAAGTGACCTTCTTTTCTTTTTTCAGAATCAGGTGGCACATCAGCAGTCATCTCCATCTCATCCATTTGGTTCTCTTCTTCCTCAAAAACACAGCAACTAGTTTCTTTCAGCTGAAACCCTCGGATCAGCAGCTGACAGGCCTCCAAGTCAGCTTCCCACACTCTTTGGAGCAGCTGGCTCCCGCAGCTGAAATAAAAGCCAAAAGAAAATAAAACTGCAGTTCAGGGAGAATAGTTGCTATTTCAAGTAACACTTGGAGTAAATGCTTATTATAGACAGAAAAATAAAAAAACCCAAAAACCTAACAGTACCTCAAATACTCCCACAGAGATAACATTGCTGTATCAAACTGAAAAGCAGTAAAATTACTGCCCTATTACAAAGTGGATGATAGAAAAACCTCCTTGGGTTAAGATGTTGCTTCCAACTGTACAGCAAACACTCTGCTGGCTACAGGAGACTTCCTTCTGTTCAGACACAGGTTCAGGGGTCTTGCCATCATAACCAGAGCTTCCTTCACAATATCAGATACACAGGCCTGTCATCCTGCAGCCATGTGGCTTTCCTGAATTTGACCCAGAAGATCATGTGTGAACAATCACACTACTTACTGCATTAAATCAGGTCTAATTTTTGGAAAATAGGTACAGTAAATTTCTTATTAGACAAAAATGTGCTTACTTCAGCAATGGTGACTCAATTTAGACTAAACCACAATAGTCTCCCTTTTTCAGTCATATACTTTTGAGTGTTGTCATTATTTCTTACTGATGTGCTTTGGTTTCCTTCTACTTTGTTATGACACTAAAACAAAAACAGAATACAAAATACAAAACTTCTATAAACTTTTCATCTATTATGATCTCTCAAACATGTACATTAAAAATAATGCTCCTGAGATCCATCCAAAAGTTATTTCCACCTGAAATAAATGGCAATTCTAAGTGTAGATAGATTTTGAGAACTGACTATTAACATCACACTGTTTGTAAGTGATGTGGTCCCATCTCCCTTTAATCCATGTTGTCTCTAAGGAACCGAATGAGTAGATTGCTTGCTAAAATATAGTAGATCAGCAACAGAGTCTGGCATGGGACTGAGAAGCAACTATTCCCATGGCAATATATACTTCCAGACAGATTTCAATGCTAATAACTGCAATAATTTTTCACTGTTCTTTTTCAAATTATGTCATTTACTATATAATAGTGAGAAATTATAAGTGACTTAAAAGTAGAAAAATAACCATTTGATTTTAAATTTTCTGACTAAATTAAATACCAGCTTATCTTTTATCCCAAACATAGGAAAAAGGAACTGCACTCCTCACAATGAGTTCATCAAACACAAGTATGTCTTTAACTCCCCAAATTCTGCAAGATGCCAAGCAGTAAAAATCACACAGCAATATACTGAGACCGAGAGCAAAATCAGGCTTCAGAAGCTAAGTTATTTGATCTGTGCTTAAGAGTCAGTATATATGTTTATTGAAGGCATAATGCAGCATGGGGTCCACAAATTGGTCTCCCCCAAGGAGTTCAAAGTATCACTAATTAGAAAGGGAAAAATGCTTCACTGGATTACATGTCTGTGTTCCATCCAGGTAGCATTTCACTTACCAAGCCAGAAAAATAAAATAACCCCTGCTGTTTCTCTACTTGTCAATCACATTATCATAGTTACACAGTCAAAACATTTTCCTGCAGACATACATAAGCCCATTTACTTGCTTTTTCAAAATGTTTGATCACATCTATGTATGGCTTATTTTATTATTGAAAGCTAAAAAAAGCACTCGAGATCTAAATCAGAATTTCCAAAGGATAAATTGTTTTGGCTATTTAATTAAATGAAGAGCTTTATTGACAAAATTAGGGCAGAGATGGTGAGGTATGCAGGATTTCACAGTGGGGAAGAAGAGCAGCATGTGTGACAGTATAGCATAATGGTGCCTGGGCTGCTGTTATTTGGCCATGACTCAGTGCATTGGTCAATGTGGTTTTGTCTAAGTTTTAAATGCATTTTAGTAATCAGCAATTACTGAATCTACTGCTAACAGATGGCTTTTATTTGAAAGGCAGCATTGTTTTATCATGGTATCTCTAAAACTGTGATACTTCTTGAACTAAGATGCGAAGACGTTATGCTGAACTTTTCAACCAAAATCAGTGAATACACATACACTTGGATACTCTGAAAAGATCTAAGCCTAACATATCAAGGCTCCACCTTTTAGTCTGTGTTTTGTAATACAGTGCCTAGAAGCATTTTTCAAACACACTTTTGGAATGAAAATTACTTTAAAGCTGCAAATAGCTAACACAGAGACATATTCCAAACTAATATTAAAAATTATGTTGTCCCCAGTAGGCAAAAAACTTTAGCTTTTACATCAGGTGTTAAAATTAAACTAAATTGAATTTCGGAGTTTGGTTTATTCATTTTCAATCCACACTAAAAGTGCGTTTACAGCCTCCATGAAGACTCCATGGGTGGCTGTACTGAACGTAGTGAGATTTTTCAGGTATGAAACGTTTCAAAATGATGGATCGCGTCTGGACGAAATTTTACATTATTCCTATACTTATAAATATTTCATGACGTATCAACACCTCTAGGTGTTACATGCCTGCCTGTATATTGCTATCAAAGTGGCATATGTGGCAAGTTCAATGAAGGTGTCTGGAACAATCTGCTGGGATCCACAACAAATCACAATCCATCAACCATTTACATAGACCCAGCGACACAAAGCATACCTTAATCACCTACTGATTCTGAGCTACTGAGAGTCAGAGTGCCAGGCTTTGTTACAAACACCAAACACATTCGAATGATGGCCATTTTCTCAAAGCAACTTTTATCTTTCAAACTATCAGCAAGAGCTAGGATACAGATTATGATGCTCAAAGAAACATAGTGGACTGGACATGGCATGTTAGTTACAGTACAACAGTTTAATTAGTTACATGAGTAACTGATTAATCTAAGTGGTGCCAAGAACACTGAGGCCTCACTGGCAAAGAGCATTTTAAGGATTTGTGGGAGGGCAATGAAACATGTCATTAGATATTCAAGATCCCCATCCGTTCCCAAAGGAATCATGTAGGAAAGGTAAGAGATGCTGGTATAAGAATACAATGGGCAAGTGATTGACACCAATGTGGTTTAACATCTACAGAGGAAAGTCAGTCTTCTCATACTGAAGAAACTCCAACAAAACTGAGTAGGGAGTTAAAGACTGTGAGCAGCCCTGACACCAGAAGCTAGTAGTTAGTCTTGATGAGACAGAAGGAGACAATGGAGAAAAACAGAGTGAAATGGAAAAAAAGACAGAAGTGCTCGTTCTGAATGAATGAGAGTAGGGCAAGACTACTTTTGTCAAGTCATGGCCAGGGAAATTGATGGTGAAGTAAGTGAGATGCAAGACTCTACATGAGTAATTTTTCAGCTGCACAGATAGCTGGGACAGGTTTCACCTCAAGGATAACATGCAGAAAGAATCTACAAGAGCAGGCCTAAGCTGACTTGAAGAATGGCTGAGATATCCACAGCAACACAAAAGGACACTGCAGACAGAATTCTGCATTAGGTCAAGTTGATGATGATGAAAGAGCTGTCAGAGAAACAGGGCTGTTTATGGACAGGAGGAAATGGATGTGCAACAGAGAGGCTTATCCTTGAGTTCTCTTCATAAAGTGGCAATTGACACTGTAATTGCAGTTGCCTTTACTAAGGCTCAAGCAGTTTTATAGGAAACACGACCAGGGTAAAAGGGTAAAAGAAAACCAGAGGATATTTCCCCTCTACGTATGCTGTTAGGTGAAATTCATGTCAAAAGACATAATCAGCAAGGGTTCTCTCTCTTTTGAGCTCCAAAGAACATTACTCCTCTGCTTTTTGACGAGATTCTGGGAGGTATCTATGGGGGCTCTCAGCACAACATTATTCTAAAGCTATTTATAGCAATAACTGGAACTACGAGAACATGACTTTTCTTTATTGAGGGCTCTGCACACATACAAAAGGCACATTCAGTTCCTGAACACTGTAGTCTAAATGAAAACATGCCTGTGTAAAAATAGTCAAAAGATTTTATATTGAACTCTATTTACAAAAAAAAAAAAAAAAAAAACAACAAACCAAACCAAAGTTCTCCAAAACCTCTGCAAAAGCATATTAGAATCAACACAGGAAGATGTCACTGAGGAGAAATGTTCCCCCTGCTTCTAAATCTCATCATCTATAGTTTTCAGGAATGCCCCTTGGTGAGTGAATTCTTACAAGTGGTTTATAACACCCTGAGTTCAACACTATGTGTTGATAAGATGATGTTGCTTATTTCAAGGGAAATCCCGGTAAGAACCCTAACTCTGAAAGCCAAGAGAGTGAGACAGAAGCTAAAAGGTTACACAGGAAGACAAATATTAAGAAATGGCATAATCAAAAGGTAACTTAGGAGGGGAGATAAACCATCACTAAGAACAGATATTCTAGATTATTTCCTTTTAATAGGTGAGCCACATTAAGGTACAGATTCAGAAAACTGTGTACTTATCTTCCCCCAGTACCTGGCACATTTTAACTCAGTATTCACAGACCCTAAAAGCAGTTTTCTCTGACAAAAAAAAAAGCAAACAAAATGCAACAAAAATAGTCTGGCAGAAACAACAGGGGTTTTCATGATGACAATTAAAATGATTGGAAACTTTTGAGGCTTGCATAAAATGGCAATGTGAATCAAAAGACTTTGTTCAATGTGATCCCCATTCTTTATTGAACTATTGTGCAAACTAGGGAAAGTTTTTCTATATTTTGGTCACTTGCTTCTATTTATACTTTGCACCACAGGGGAGGAATGTGCTCTTCTTACTCAACATTTAGCTATGACTCTTTCCTCTTCTGAAGGCAAGAGCCATGCAGCGAACAAAGGAGGCAAGCAAAAGAAAGTATCTTCTAATGATACTTAGAGGATAAAAGGCAACAGTATTGCTTCACTCTTAGCAGAGCCTCATCGTTTTATTTGATTCATCATATTAATTCACAGTCATGCATTAATAACTCTTCTTACATTTAACATGTATTTATTACTTCAGAAATAGGCTTTACTTACTCTTTTCCATTAAAAAAAAAAAAAAAAAAAAGAAGTTTCCAGCCTGAACAGTCAGTTTTTGCTCTTTAACCTTGGCTGCTATATTTTAAGACATCGACAGCCAACCTGTGGAACAAAACAAGGACTACAATGAGTCAGTGACTCACATGAGGCTCCAGGGGGAAGGAGGCACATAATCCGGTTTTCCCCACCTGGCTGGTGTGCAACAGCAGACTGATAACGGAGAAAGTACAAAGCAAATGTGGACTCTACCTGAATATCAAAACTTCTGTTTCCCCTTGGCCTGCACACTATGAAATCACCTTCCCTAAACACCTGAAATCAAAACTTTTTTGCCTTCCCCTTCTCGCAAGCCTCCCTAATCCTATAAACATCTTTAATATAACCTCAATTTCACAATTCAGTTCCTTGCATTGTGTCTCTCTTCTCCATTCTCCTCAGGAGCCAAAAATCTCATGAATTGAGTTCATATGGTTCCAATCATGGGGTTGCCTCCCAGTGTGGGAGACATCCTTTCTACTCCCTTATTTTAAAGCTCACTGATAACACTTGTTTGCTGCTCAGCACTATAGTCACATTTCTCCTTGTGAAAACAACACTCACTCCCAGAAGGAGACACCACACATTCCTTTGTCAGATAACAACCTTCTCTACCTTGGAGATAAGCTAAAACTACCAGGAAAAGTCTGAAGCTGGTAGTACTTTTCCCTGGCACAAGTAATAGCAGCTTGCTTCTCCGATCTTGCCCTCTCCTTTATAAAAAATACAATAGTATCTACAAAACAGCAATTAGCTCTCCCTCTTTAAATGTGGTGTTTCATTCACTAGAGAATATTCTGGACCAGAACCAGAGAAACCCAAGAAAGCAATCCTCAGAACCCCCATCTAACTTTTAGACTTTTACATCTTCAACACCTGAAAAATTTGCTCTGGGCTGACTTTTCTAGTATCTACACTTTATAGCCACAGTCAAGTTCTCTGCACATCACTCCAAAAGACATCCAGTGCACCCAGACAGGACATGACAGTGCAGCATAAAGGTGTGGGCATCACTTTCATGCAGCTGGAAGGATGGGTGCCGGCAGTGGTTCTGCTTTTGACAGCATTCCAGGAGCCAGGCAAATATGAAAGAAAGGCCAGATTTGAGGAAAAAGGTGAGCAGAACAGACAAACCAGCCCTTAATGTGGTGGCTATGGCACCCACATCTCATGACAGAGTAAATCTGGAGGTGCAGTAGACAGAGTACTTGGAGCCAGGTATCCTGTGTCCTTGTTGGGTGATCTAACCTCTGCAATACTGCTATGGAACACCCACCACAGTCTTAAATTGTGCTGGGATTAGAAGCTCTCACTTCTTGGCTTGGTGAGCAAAAAGAAGAGCAGCAGTCAAATTTCCTCCTTGTTCACAAAGTTTTTTCAGACGAGTCCTAACGGAGAACCCCAAATACACCCAGACACCTTCTCATCTGAGATATGTAACACTGTAGATGCCCTATGCTGAGTATAAAAAACTCTTAGAGAACGGAACTGAAATGTAACAGTGTTGGAAGGAAAAATGCCAGGCTGGAAGGCAACCACTCAAACACTGCACAGCCTTCTTCAGACAGCTGCTGCCTGTTGCATGCTCCTTGCTTCTTTCACATCTCTGCTTGCCCATGTCTGGACTCTCACTCCAGGAGCAGTGTATTTCTGTGGGTCTGGGAGCAGACCCTTATTGATCTTTATAATCCTTTCAGTTAAAAACTGAAAATCTTCACTGTCTCTATTCTCTCCCTCTCTCTGTTCTGTTACCTAGAAGGTAACACTGCCATTCTGTTACGCGAGGTAGCTCCAGGTAGTGTCTTTAGACAAAGACATTTTGTATATATTTATAATGGGACTATACCACCAATTCTATAAACTGCGTAATTAGGGAAAAAGGGTAAATATTCTATTATGATGGATTCTAAGATTCCTAAGGAATTTTCTCAGACCTTGAAAAAGCTATAAACTTGAACTGCTTTCATATTTCTTTAAATTTCCTTGCAGGATTTTTCATAGAAAGTTAATAACAACAAATAAGAAATAATATTCATGTAAAAATACATGGCTCCTCACAGTAATCTCAGTAAACAGAAAACCAGACTAAATAAATATCTGCCAATGTTTTCTGCCAAATGTCTTTTAAAAAATTAAGCTTATCAACGACACTCATTATCCACAATTTTTTCCACTCAGTAAAACTACTGCATCCAGAATACTGAAAGATCAAACTGCACTGAAATCTAAAACCAGTCTGCTAAGAATTGATGTCTTTCTGAAAAAAACCCACCATGATACGGCAACTTCAGGACAGAACTACCACCTTGTATTTTATGTGAAATGTACTTATTATATGTCTGTTTCTTCTTTCCCAAAAGGCCTGTTAAAAACAATGCATCTAGTGCTTAAAACCAACAATAGACATTTTATTAGTGTCATTAAAAAACAAGATACCACACAATATCAAACAACACTTTTGTCATTTTGTCTTCAATCCTCCAGCCATTTATTTTACCTGGTGCAGAACTTTAATCATGGGCTGTCATCTTTTTTACCAATATTCAGTGTCACAGTGTTATACTTAAATTATCTCCACTGGAAACACAAAATGATAGACTGCTGCACCTGATGGTTTTCACTTTGATTCTTAACACAGGGCGGATGCAGGAATGGGACTGACACGCTGAATGCAGGAAGTTCAGTAATTTACAAGGAAAGAAGGAAGGCATCTTGTTGAGAACATTTATAACTCAATTTTGTCCCTATATTCACTTTGCTGTTTAGTTTTACTATATTATCCAATCTATAATGTAAAAATTTACTACCTGCTTTCAGGGCTATTTATTTCTCTTTAAAAAAAGAAATCATCCTCTGCCCTCACCTCCACTGAAACATCTATTACAAATAACCTATTCTAAGACTAAAAAAACTTAACTTTGATAGATGAGGAGAAAGCTACCAGGGAATTCTTCTTGTTCAGCAGTTCACATAAAGCCAGCTTCTCAACCCTAGTTTATCATTCACCTTGTTCATAATCTGATAAAACACCTTTGAGTTTGGTACTAAACCCGATAATTCAGTCTGTATCCTGCTTGCCTTCGGCTCCTGCAATAACAGCAAAGCCCCACAATGTCATTAATTTTGGCTGGATAGGAGTTGCTGGAATGAGATATTTTTTCTGCACTGTTTAATATTTGATCCCAAATTAGATTTAAAGGAGAGGCGTGAATTAGGCCCCAGTTTTGAAAAACATGCATCTCCTGTACCTACATATCCATCTAAGCTCTGTTCAGCTCAGCTGCTACACAGGCCTCAATACTTTCTTGAGCTTGAACACCACAAAGAACTCAACTTCTGGTGACCTCCTCTAAATGGGAAGTCATTCAGTGGCTTTCAAAGTCACAACCAGCTCTAATCCAAGAGAATGCATTTGTTTCTAAAAGTATGCCACAGAAGAAAGCACAGCATTTGCATTGAGGCCACATTCTCAGCTGCCACAAATCCACGCTGCTGCAATAGCAGCAATGGCTATTTATACCAAGAGAAGAACGTGTTCTTATTTCAAAGCAATTAGAATAATGAGCCTGATCTCTTATTGCTTATTACATTCTCTGACCACAGTGCTAAGAAGCACATAGAAGGAATTCACAATTCTCCTATCATTTTTATTTACCTCTGTTCTCTGATATAAAACAGCTTAAAATAAAATTCTCTCTCTGAGTGCATGAGAGACTTAGATTTTCATATGTCCTGGGAATTCAGGGATGTGAATCATCCTGCATACCACTGACCAAACAGGAATTCAGCATACATAATGATCAAAAAAACAGGGCAAAGAAATAATCTTTTAGAAGAGGTACAATTGGGAGAGATTATATATTGTCATCATGTAGGAATGTACCTTGAAATTCAGCTTTTGTAACCAGGAAGACACACCTGGAAAAACGAGAATGTTGGCCAAATACCGATGTCAATAGCCACACGCTTACAGAGTTCCTCTGAAACATCCAAGGGTATCATATGACCTGCTGTAGTTGCAGTCATGTAGGTTCAGGAGCCAAATCCTGTTCTGGATCAAAAAGAGCAAGAGAGAAAGGGCAAGGTCTACAGATCCTCCCTGGCTGGACCCTGCTAGCAACAAAAGCCCTGCACTGCTGCTGATACAACACCTAAAATTGCTGGGCTATCTCCCCAGACTAACACAGTACACTCCCAGTAGCAAGTACATTAATTAATGAAAACTTCCAAATGCTAGTAGGAAAGACTGTCTCAGCTGCATGCAAAATAGAGTTATCCTACATCTTCATACTCATGCTATGCAGATGGCAATACTTTATTTTCTACTTGCTTAATTATCCTCGTTTCTATCTTACTGGCCAGCCAGGGCTTTGTGCAAAGTACCATCCAAAGACAGGAGGATTTAGCAGGCAGATGATGTCAGGCATCCATCCTCATCCTCCTTGACTGCTCTACATCCATTACTACTGTTGATAACAATCCCACTCAAGACAGATGACAAAACCTCTGTAACTGCACAAACTGGTTACAAATCTTGCTGTCAGGGATGCATCGGAAAACAGAAGCAGTAAAATACACATTTGCCTCCCAACACTTTTCTTGCCAAGTTCAGAAGGGAGCAGCTGTTTTTCACTACACGTATTCACTTACATGCAGCCACCAAGAGCACCTGGTAAGAGAGCAAAAGCTTCCTGCCATGGACCCAGAGGGACAAACAGCTTTGCTATCCCTCCCACCCCTCACAGTCATATCTTCACAGCTAAGATGGGCTGAGGTTGGCATGAAATCAGCTCACAGAGAAGTCAACAGCTGGGCAGAGCTGGGCAAGGCACAGGTGATGCTGAAGGGCAAAGAGAAGCACTTTGAAGAGTTTAGAGTTATTTTTCTCAGTAAGATGGGAAAAGTTCCATAAAATTACTGGAAACAGGCCTCTGTGTAAAGGGGTATTTTTTATCAATTTCTCAAACTCAGTCCCTAGTTTTCACACTGCCTCTCACCTAACAATACTATATTCTGCTGCATGTTTTCCTTGTTATTTGAAGGCAATGATGAAACTACTGTCCTTTAGGTTGACAGAGCGCCCAAATTTAACTCCTCAGCAGCCACAGCACACTGCAAATACATCCTCATATTGTTGATCTTGGATCTTATTTTCCAACTCCCTCTGAAAATCTTAGGATGAAGTCAGTGGCTGAACAATCTTTGTGAAGCACAGTGGAGCTGTTAAAAAAATATTATGTCATAGCCAAAGCATTTTTGCATAGGAAATGGAAAACTATTAAAAACAAACCACTAAAGCTCATTGTTGCAATCTTCCCTTCATCAATGCAAACTTACATTAGGACCAGTATCTTCAAGAGAAATTGCATAAGCTTCCAGGTCAAAAAGCCAAGAACCTGCTCTTGGGGAAGAGGAAGGATGTATGACTGGAATGTCATGGTAGACATTCACTACTCATAAAATGGGATCCTCTCCACATTGACAAGTGTCACTAATAAACAAACAAAAAAAATAGTAATATGACTTTTAAACTCTTAATAAAATTCATATAATTCAAGCAAGAAAAGCACAAGAGATTCGGGAAAAATATAAGAAAAAATTTACTTTTGCTCCAAAATAGGGAAATCTCAGCACACTAAAGCAGCAAACTGATGTAGGATTACTTACTCTTAACAAGGCAAGAGTTTGCAGCAGAGAGGACTACTGTGTGTGCTGGTTTTAGCTGAGGTAATTTTGTTCACAGTGGCTGGTATGGGGCTGTGTTTTGGATTTGTGCTGAACACAGAGCTGATAATATTGAGATGTTTTTGTTATTGCTGAGGAGGGCTTACACAGAGCCAAGGCCATTTCTGCTGTTGGCACAACCACAATGGTGAGGATGTTAGGGGTGCAGGGAAGGTGGGAGAAGACACAGCCAGGACAAGTGACCAAGCTGACAAAAGGGATATTCCAGACAATATAACATCATGCTGTAGATATAAGGGGGGGCAAGAGGAAGTGGGCCATGTTTGGATTGATGGCATTTCTCTTCCCAAGTAATTGCTCTGTGTGATGTGGCTCAGCTCTCCTGGGGATGGCTGAACACCTGCCTGCCCATGGGAAATGGTGAATTGATTCCTTGTCTTGCTTTGCTTGAGGGTGTGGCTTTTACTTTCCCCACTAAACTGCCTGTATCTCAACCCATGAGTTTTCTCACTTTTACCCTTCCTGTTCTCCCCCTGATCCCACTGCTGGGGAGTGAGCGAGGGGCTGTGTGGGGCTTGGCTGCTGGCTGGGGTTAAACCATGAGAACGTGACACTAATGAATGGCAGCTAAGTGTTGAACTACAGCTTTGCAGGTGTCACTGACCAGCACCAGAACAATGCAGCATAACAAAAGGGCATACAGAACAAACCAAAATCCTAACAAAATACACAATTACTAACCAGCTAGAGAGGCTGTAAACTTTCATCACATTTCCTTTTCAAGCAAGGGCAATACTTTCTGTTTTTAGAAGGGGAGATGCCTTGCCCTCTGACAATTTTTGCTATGCTAAGAATAAAATGAATGGAAGACAAAGAGCCTAGAGGAAAGAAGGGCAAGATTTTCCATGAATAAGCAGCAAAATCCCCTGTCACCTTGTCTTTGACAATGCTGCACACTAACTACTGATGTTAATTCAATAACTTGGAAAAAGCCCTGGATGAAACCTGAATTAATACGGACAGGGAGTTAGTAAAGGCTGTTCAACCATGTGCTTTGCTTTTTCTAAAGCTCTGAGGCACTGGAAACTGGCCTCAAACCTGACCTTTTTCTTTTTTTTTTTTTTTTTCCCTGAAAAGCTCTAGTTTCAATGCTGAGAATAGCTAAAAAGAACAGAGCTTTCTGCTGCTTCTTATCAAACATTATGGTAATGTGCCACAGTTCCCCCACCTCCCAGCTAAAAATCAGTATTTGTGACCCAGCATCTCTGAACAGGCAAAATACCAAAAAAAAATACAGTAACAATTTCTGACTTAATTCTTGGGCCCTTCTTCACATCTTATCATCTCATATAGAAGCCCGTCATTAAAAAATTTTATTATGTAACTCGTATACATTGGTGCAATTCTTATTGTCTGGTAAGACTTAAAGTGAATTTTCATGTCTCTTAAAGTGAAAAGAAATGTCTCCTTCCCCTTGAGTACTGTAGGAGCCAAAAGCCTACCCATCTCATCCCTCCCTTTCTGCAAAAATCTCCCTCCACACCTTAAATCAGCAGATGGTTCCCTAGGATATAAAACAACATTCTCCCCCCTTGTAGTAAAAACTTAATTTTATCACTGCAAATCCAGACAATTCCTGCTACTGCCACAAAAGGCATGGTGGGTTCCATCAACGCAATTATCTCCAATCTTGCAGATTCCACAGACAGAAGTAGTGGGGGTGTTTTTTGGTTTGTTTTTTGCTTTGTTTGGGAGGTTTTTTTAATATCTTTTCTCACTTGCTGCAGGAAGCAGATTGCATTCTTTGCCCTCCATTTTCACTGCTTGTGCAATGTGCATTTCATCTGTAGATAGGTATTAGTTCTGCCAGGGCTGAAAGGGAAGCTCAAGGCTGGGAACTGAGAGATCCATCCTGGCACAGACATGAGTTTATCAGAGGATCTCCACTAGCACATGGCACCAGATAACACTGACGATAAAATGCACATTATGCTGCAGAAACATGATTAGAAACTCTAATCTGCTGCACTTCTATAGCAATGATTTCCCTTTCCACACCCTGTGGGCATTAGCTACACTTCCCACAACCAGAAATGAAAGGCATAGTGGAGATTCTCCCCTTTCCTCCAGATCCAGTTAATCTAGGCTAATCCACTTTTGTGAAGCAATACCATCAAATTTCTTCTGACATTATTTAAATTTACTAAGAGCTTCCAAGATATTATGTTTTGTCAGGAAACTGCAAACATTTTCAAATATATTGCAAGTGATTGTGAAGACAATAGGATATTTGGTAAGAACCTGCACCGTGGTCGTGCAGAATGAGACAGCTTGAAAAGTAATCGAATGTCTTTTAAAGGTGAGAACAGGCTTTCTGTGAAGAAAGTGCTTTACTATATCCCTACTACCCAACTTCCCTCTGCTCCATGAAACACAAAAGAGATAGGCAACAATAGGTGTCCTAAGGGATAAAGTTGGAAATAAAACAAAGGTAAGAATAAAATACACAAAGTGGAAATGAGACAAGTCCGAGGAAGGAAGACAGAGGAGCCACAATAAAGGAAAGAGCAGAAGGAGAATCAGAAAGTCCTCTTTCTAAGATTGCTAACATCAAGACAGAGCAAACACCAAAAAAGAAACATTTAAAGTAGAGGGGGAAATAGAACAAGAAAGAATACTTAAATTTTTCTTCTTTGTTTATTGGACTCACTACTGGGAAACTTTCCTAAACTATTAAAAAAAGAGGATGTATCTCCCAAAAAAGACTGGGCCAATACAGCAACTAAAAAATCACCTGTAAATTATTAACTAACACACTTAGCAATTGGCTTTTCATTATTCACAGCATCTTTTATTTGTGAGTATTTTGGGCAAGTAAATTTCCCTCACTACAATAGTACGAAGAAATCAGTGGGATCTTGCCAAATTTCCCCTCCCCTAAAGAAACACCTTTTAAATGTTACTTTTGTTCACAAGTTCCTATGTTCTTGTTATCAGTTATATGGCTGAAAGTCATAATCCTTCAATTTGTGGTGCCATAATATTCCCAAAGCAAAATAAGAAGTACAACAAGTTGCTGTTTTCAGGCTGGAAAAGAATATCAGGAAAACATGAGCCTTTAAGAAACAATATTCCAGTTTTCATGACAGCCTCTCTCATGCAGACAGAAAAACAAGGTAACTGCAACAAAGCAACTGTATTATTCACAACAAGGAGAAGGGATTGTCCAAAGTAAAGTGCTTGATTGTTCCCATGAGGGTTTGGTGACACTGCAATGTGTTCTTCACATTAGTGAAATATGAGAAATTATTTGGTGGTGGTTGAAGGCTTTTAGGGTACCCATCAGTATGATAAAACTACACAGTATGGTCAAGAGAGACTATTTTACCCTAAAGAACACCAAACAATGATTAGGCAGAATGCCTTCAAATGTCACTGGAGAGTGCAAAGATTTCTTCCAAATTTATGAATCTGGCAAGTTATGTACCATGTTCACTTCATGCAAGTCCTGCAGTCCTTTGTTGCAACAGAAGGCAATGCAAGTGATTCCAAGGGCATTTTTTTATAAAGAAAAGGATCTCATAAACAACAGCCTGAAGTCACAAGCAAACAACATAGTAGGGAAACTACTCCTATATAATCAATGCTAAATTGAAATACAAAATATTCCACGTAGACAGGAACAACAGAGAAGGAGAGCTACAAATCTGCTAGGATACACAGTCCTTTTGATGTGCTCTGAGACCACCCTTAAGACCATCAGCAGTATGAAACCCTGCCCTTTCAGTGTGCTGTGCTATTCAGAGCATTCACAACTAGCTCTGCTCCCAAAACCATTTCTGAAACTTAGTATTTTATTAAGGAGACTTGAGACATGTGGCATGTAAGCTAACAGTGAATAATAAGGAAAGACAGGAACTTCTAAGACTGCTCATTTTCATGTAAACTGGAATGTAATGTGGTGGCATTTAATCCTGACCTGTCCTCTTATGGTCTGGGACCCTCAGAACATTGTACATCTTGCCTGAAGGGACAGGATCTCAGTGAAGATGACATACTCAAATGCATTAAAAACAGTGCCTGCATGAGAAACCCTTGTTTCTGATACAAAATACTTGCATGTCCTAGCAGTCGGAGCAACCAGGCTGCAGAAAAACTCACATTTGTTCTGAACTAGGCATGTGACATTTGATTGAAACTCTTAAAAAAACCCCAACACACATGAGATCAGGAAAAAGAGACCTTGGGCTCGATTTCTGCTGCTTCAATAAACACAAGCTGCCTTTATCACACCAACTATCTTAACACCTCAGTGAACGAGGAGCCATGCAGATGAGCACAACTTATGTCAGAGTAAGACTCCACAACATTTTCTGTACTCTGTAACCATGAGCAAAAATAAAGGTACCATTAGTATGAAAACAAACATTGTTGAACAGAAAATGAACCCAAGACAAACAGTAAAAGAGAGTCAATTAAAGAAGAGTCTTGCACACATTTGCAAAGTTACCTGGTGCTTTATCATTCAATAATGGCAAAGTACAATCACTGCAGTATTGCATCTTATTATATTTATGCATCCCCTTTCTTGCAGGATAGCACAGAAAGTAGCTCAATAAAACACCTTTGTGTAATTGTCACCAGTTATTCTTGAACAATATTATTCCTCCAAAGTAATTTCAAGATTCTTATCTGGGAATTAGGAAAAGCCACTTAAAAGCCCTGTTTTTGTGATGAATGGAAGTCACAGGATAATCTTTTGAGGTCTGGAGAACAGTACAATCACATTAAATTCCCTCAGCTCAAGAAATGTCATCTTTACATCGGCCAGTACAAAAAAATTGTTTCCAGCCTGAGGCAGTTATGATAAGGGACTTAGAAATCATCACCATGTGGGCCAAGAGATATAAAGGAATGCATCACCACATACAAAGTGTCTGCTTCTCAGAATTTTGGAGCTAATGTTCTCACAGCTGTGTATGACTTAGACCAGCTGGAAAGAAAAAAGGGACTAAATGAGTCACTAGAAGGATCTAGTATTTTGTCTAACCTGCATTTTAACACTCCAGCAGCAGAACTGTTGGTAAGCAAAATAAGATCAGATCATCATCCAGCAAGGGATGGGGCTGTAAAGTATCTTGGAAGCACAGTAGAAAACACACAGTGCTGGGGGCAGGCAGGCAAAGATGACACTTCAGTCCTATCTGTGCACCAAGATACTACCAGCAGCTGGAAAAGCCCTCAGCACAACTGAGGAGGGTCATGGGTTACACTACATTACCACAGACCATCTGGCACTCCCAAGCATGCCTGTGCTGCTCCATAGACAGGAGGGAAAACCTTGTGGAAAGCCTTACTCAGCAGCCTTAGCACAGCAGGTTCCCTACAGCACACATCAGAGTTTCTATAACACAACACACAAGCACTAAGAGCTCAAGATTAAATATTTTATGGCTTTACAGCACTCTCTCCTAGGATCAGTATGTGACCCTCACCCATTTACATCACTAAAACTGACTTATGGCAGAACTTGGTGTTTTTTGAAAGAGTTGGATGGTTGAAGTCCACTTTATTCATGGTAACGATATGAAGTGTTAGCAGAGCCTTCACTTGGTGTAGAAACAAGTGAAAAGAAAAAAACCCCACTTTCTGTGGAAGAACAAGGGTCCCATGAGAAGATGCTCATCTGAATTTCAATGAGCTAGAGCAATTACTGTAAACTTCTCCTGTACAATCCCTCCTAAATGGCTCAAGTGATGAGCTGAAGTTACCCACACAAAACACCTTGTAGTTCAGATATTCACACAGACAGTCACTGCTGAATTCACTTTTATTATCCTAACTCTGACCACTTTTGCACATCTCCTGTTTACTAACAGAAGGTAAACAATGCTATTTACATTCTCAAGACAGCAGCCAATGATTTAATATATAAACTTGGAGAATGGCTTGATATATGCTGGTGACTAGGAAAGAGCCAGCCAGCAGCATTATTAAACATGCTATTTGTTCATTCTTTTTTTGGAGGATACTGTTCTCAACAACTGTCAGTCCACTGTCAGAATATAATCTATATTTTAAATCAGGAAAAATGATGCCAAGTAATCTGTATACATAGTGGGTGCTTCATCTTCCTTGGAGTGAAACTATCACATAGTGAACACATTTCTATTTTTTGTCAATGGATATTTTCCTATTTTTTCTTTAGACACAAGGCTACCAAAAGAGTAGTGTTTCCAATGAAGTGTGTTCTATTAAGCTACCTGACAATGGATGCATTTTTTAGGCTGCAGTGAAAATTACTGAATTTGTTTTAAAAAATGACCAACCAACAAACAAAACAATCCCAAATCCCCAAAAGGTATTCCAGTAAATAAGGTAGGTTTCCCTCCCCTCTCCCCAACCATTAAAAAAAAAAAAAAGAAAAAGACAAGAGGAATATATTCCAAAATTTTCTTAAGAAAATAGAAAAGGGAAGGGGGATGACAAAATTCATTTTTTGAAACTAGAATCTTCATTAAAGCTGTTTTGTTATGAGATTTCTTCATTAAGTTCCTTTTCCTTCTGTTACAAAGTGGTAAAAAATGACATTTCTAAGACTTCTGCTTTATTTTGAAGCTGTATCTTAAATTGAAGGGTTCTGAATCTAAGCTGTTTCTATTTGAAACATTACCAGGCAAAATTATAGGTTTCATCTGGAGAAAAGCTTTGGAGGCTTATTTGAATTCATATTACACAGACTTGATCCTCTTTTGGTTTCAAGAGCATCCCCAAAAGTGTGTCCATGAGCCAGATGCAAATTCTATCTCTGCCTAAAATGTAATCTCAAAACTTACTCTTTAAACTTTCCTTAGAGACTCTTTCTTCAGCTTATGATAAATACAAATGAGTAATCTGAGCATCTGTATGAAGACCAAAAAAGAGAAACTCTCAAGTTACTGCTGTAAGCAGGGGCAGGGTTCAGGGAAGCCTCTTGGGCTCTTGCTTGCTTTTTTTATTTTTTTTGCTCAAGCTGTAAAGCAGGTGTAGCTAACTACTTAAAGACTAAAGAACCTATAAAAACCAAATATCTATAACCACCTTATTGGCATAAAAATAAAATATTTTTCAAGACATAGTATCTTGGAGACATCTTTCTGATAAAAACATGAAAGATTTTCTCTTTCCCTCAATAGTCAAACAAATTCTTAGCTCTTAATTACTTGAACTATTTTTAGACTAATACCATTTGCACATCTTGGAAAACAAGTTCAGGACTACATCTTCACCATCTGGGACCTGCAAATTCTATCTTATAAACCTCTGGAAGGAGAAACAAACATACAGCTCCAAGTATTTAACACTTAGGGTGAAATTTACACCCTTCTGGGAGCCTGATTTGTCAATTAAACCCATACAATCTAGAAGCATCAAAACATGTTGCTATACTTTATTTTTTAATAAAGAGTATGGTTTTCAAAAAGACAGCACACAAAGTCCTTAAGACTTGTCTTAAACTTATGGACTGAAATATAGAGAGTAGAAATGTTATTAAGAGAGGGTTAAGCAGCACAAAGAAACAAAGCTTGATCTTCAGGTCTGTTTCCATCACTTTTTACTCAGATCTGAGTATCTTTTAAATTTGAGAGTTGAGTAAAATAAATATTTCTACATTCCAAAGTATCAGTGAGCAAAAATAAGTATATAGAACCCTCTCTTTATGAATACAAAAAAAAAAATAGCAAGGGCAACAATTTTTTAATGATGCCTGCTTAGTAATGGAAATGGAAGTGGTGCTTATTTGGTGGGTTACATTTTATTAGGACACAAACTCCACTTACAACCCATGAAAATTACAACCAACCTTCTTCAATACAAATATACTCATTCAGGGCAAAGTTCACTCACTAGAAGATTCCATTACAACAGCACTGTAATATTTGCTAACCATATTTCAAGGAGAAGCCTAAAGTCAGAGAGGTCACCTAGAGCTCTCTTCACACAGCAAGAAAAGGAAATAGAAACGTTAGCATTTGTTTCAAAAAAAGAAAAGCATAAGAATCCGTAAATTCTGAATTAGGATTCAGTTCTTAAAATATCTCTATTGTTGTCTTGGTTTGTATTTGCTCTCTGCAATATCCCAAACTGGTATTTTTTCAAAACTGTTACATAGACTGTTATTGCTTGCTAAAGATGTCCAGAACTCTGGTAAGGGATTCTTTGGCCCTGCTCAGTGTTGGGTTTTGCATAGGAGCAGAAGGGCGATTTTTCACCCAGCTGTCATATCCCCAATATTTCAGGGCTTCTGGCTGGACCACTGCTGCTCCAGAGCAGCCCTGTGCACTGGAGAACACAGTGATTCTTTCTTTTACCTGCACCCATTGCCAGGCTGCTGAATGCAGCCATGAACAGAGCTCTTAACACATACAGTATTTCCTACTTTGAACTATTTTTGGTATTATTCTATGCAAGTTCCTTAACACATTTATGCACATCAATGCTGCATGTACAAGCATTCTTAAGATTTCAAAGGTTTTCATTATACCATCCTTACCCATGTAGTTTATCCTCCAGAATCTCCATGTACTTCTCAGCATTTTCATTTACACTGCTCACTGCAAAATAAAGGCCAAAGTTATATCATTATCTAACTGTACAGTTCCATGGGAGTTGTTTTTTTTTTTTAAACCAGCTCATCTTTACCCACATATTCTACATACATCAGTTAGGAATAAGAATTTTGTTAAACTTTTTCACATTCAAATTACAGTGTGGGTGTCTTCTCCCTTTTTTCTTGAAAGCCAATTGTATCTATATTATAATAATAGATCAATAACAAATGCATCAATCTCTTGGCTGGGACAGAAAAATGGTGAGACTAACAAAGGCACAGTTTGTAGAATTTTCCTTTTGACACGATAAAAAACAAACAAATAGAACAACGAAAGCCGAACAAAACCCCATCCCCACACAAAAAAAGAATATTACCCATGCAGCTATGTCCTCCTCTTTACCTTTAGGAGAAGTAAGCCAGCCTAACAAGTGCATCAGTCCATGCACAACAGGCCTTTAAATTGTTATCAAACTTTTTCTGACAAAACCAAAACCTATAGAATGAAAAGAAATACCACCACCATTGTTATGAAATTTAGGTTGGGGTTTTTTGTTGTTTGGTGTCTTGGGGGATAGTTCTGTGTATGTTTGTTTGTTTTTCAAGTTCAGACCTAGACATTCTCTGAGTCCCTACAACTTCTTCACCCAGAAGACACTCCAAAAGACTACTTACCATAACACACAACAACAAAGCTGTTCTTTTGAATGGCCAGTGGTACTACATCAATGGTAGAAACTAAACCTCTTTCAGGAAAATGAAGGCTTTTAGATAATAAATAATAATTTTCACAGTATGACAATTTTTCTTCCCTTCTCCCTAACAGCTGCTTGCAAAGTCCAAATCTAGCAGGACTGTAAATGACTTGGTCTCTTTTAAAGTCTTAATTCATTGTACAACAAATTTATATCTACTATGAAGAGGCATCCTGCAGAGCATCACTGTTTTTATGAGCAAAACATGCCACATGCATCAGGTACCCTGTGAATTTACCCACCCATCTCCCCCACCTTCCTTACAATATGATGGCTCCAAGCACAGCTCACACACACCAAGTGCTTTCCCCTTCTGTGTTTGCTGGGTGTTTTTCCCTTCACAAAATCGAACGTCACCCACTAAAGCCTAACCTGAAAACTCAGCATTAGCCAAATCAGCTGTGCTAAAGTTTACCCACAGAGGAGTTCACTGAGGTAACCCCATTAGCAGCAAGCATCAGGGTCAGTGTAACATCGACTGTCTGCAGGTGGTGTTCACCAGGTCACACAGCAGTCACACATCATTGAAGCTGTCTGCAATGCAATGGCAAGTATAGAACACATTTTGCAAGGTTGATTTACTTTTTGTTTGTTTGTTTTGCTTGTTATATGAGTTTATTAGATTAGCAAACAAACAAACCAACCACACCACAAAAAAAACCTGAAATAAACAAAAAACCCAAACCCACCACAGCCCCAGTAGTCTGGAAGCAGGATTCTGCAATATTATATTGTACATAGAAAGCTGCATTAGTTTATACATTCACAGGCCAAATTACTCATTAGAAGAGTGCTGAGGGATGTTATGCAAAAGGGTTTATAAGGATTTTTGTAATGGCACTGGAGACTAAATAACTTCCCTAGCTTGTAGCAGTTCTGTAACAACTACAGGGCTTAGTAAAAGCTCACAGTTTCCTCACCATGCTTTTATCCCTACACTTCCTGTGGAACTGCGGAGAGCCTGCAAGACAGCAAGTCTTTCTTTAATGACACACTACAGCTTTACAGAAACAGCCACCACTTCTTGCAAACTCCCTATCCATCAATCCCCAAATGTGCTGACCTGAGGCCCAGTGCACGCTTTGATGGCAAATAGCTTCAAGGTGTTAAGGTGCTGTACTTCCCCTTCTCTTGCCATTGTCACAGCATCCTTCAACATGAGCTGTTACAACTCAGGGGCTTATTCTTTTGGATAATAAAGTCAGCAGATATTATTAATTTTTGGAGAGGGATGAGAAGAGGTGGAGAATCTGTTTCACACTCACTTTGTTTCTAACCGATATAGTGACTTCTTACGTTACATGAAAGATAAACCTTGCTTTCAATTTCTCCTGCTGTGCTTGTCACTTTTTAATTGGGTTTGATCTGATAGAGTAATTCACACTTTCACAGTTCAGTCCTGCCCCTACATGCAATTTTACAATGCCCTTGAAGCACACAGCTCCATATACCAGCATTATTCAATGACAAAAAGTAATGGACAAGAATACACCACTAGTCAAAAGTAGGTCAGCAAAAAGCTAACACTCATTTGGAAATCACCTCACATCACTAAACCCTACTCTCTCCTGTCAAACGTTTTAACTACATTAAAAGAAATGCAAACTTTGCTGCTGAAAGAGAAAGCTCCCCGGACTAACTTTGTCTCCTTGCCTTCTTCTCTGTGTAATTGGAAAAGCTGTGACCTGGAGATTTTGCTGGAAGGAAAACACATCTTAAAATCTGATTAAAGTTACTTCCCTTGCAACAAACTGTAGACAGCACTGCAACAAATACAGAAATACTTTCAGCCTTTTAGATCATCCATTGAAACAGAAGACAAGCAACAGATTAGCAGAGTTTTTGTTCTAATTTAATTAATCTATTCACCATCACTTCAAAGCAAAAAAATGCAAACAGGAAACCGTGTGTGCCTTCAATCTGGCCAAGAAAGCATTAGATGACAGAGAAAGAAAAGAAATAATAATTTATGAGATTCTTCACTGCATGCCAAATGGTTTATTTTTACATTTAAGTGAATGGGGTTGCCTTTTTACATCAGTTCTCTGGGGATTTACATGCTTAGCTTATATTGGCCTTGAGGGGAGTTATTAAAATAAAGAAGTATAAATACTCACAGAAGAGCAGAACACCAGGTTATTTGCTAAGACTAAAAATAAACTTCTCTTGTGAAGTCTTAATGGAAGAAAAGTGAGTCAGCATTTCTTTCCCTTATTTTATTTTAATTTTTTCTTCCTCCTTACAGCAGCAGTCCAGTCTTGGAATCAGTTCTGGTCAGACAGAACTGAGGAGCAGCAGTGAGTTCCTGTGGTGGCCTTTTAATTGCTACAGAATGTAAATCTGACGTTTTAGAAGCTGCATAAACACCATTCAATAATTAACCTACATAGCTTTCCTTTCAAATATCATCACATGTCATTCCTCATCTGAAAGCAGCCCCAGTGGGGTAATGCTATTTCTATTACTTACAATGATTATTCGAGCCCGCACATGAAAGTGTATCATTACTTTCATTGTTCAGTATCTTATTCTTTGGTCCTTTTATTATTAAGTTAATTGAACTTAAAAAGACCTATGGACTATGAGATGCATTGGATTCTATGACCAATATTTCCTAAAACTTTATAAAACCTGAGTATCTGACTGGAGACATCTCAAACACAGTGTTCACATGGATGTTCCAGATGTAGATGCTTGGCAACTCAGAAGAACAAATCTTTAAAATGCAAGAAGGAGCTTAAAAAATGGTAGTCAATATCACAGTTGTTTTGACAGGTCAGTAGTTCTCTACCACACAAGACATCCACTGAATCCAAGAGATACAAAGTCCAAAGTAAATTTCTTCCCTTCCATCCTAGAAGGTTTTTTTTTTTCCTAATTTTTCTCTCTCCCCCCCCTTTTTTTTTAATGGATAGAGGGGGGGGAAGAATAATGACACATAGTTTTTCACAAAATTAAAGGTTGGAGGAGCTGCAA
>VYXF01003480.1:396459-504787 GCA_013397295.1 Polioptila caerulea | reverse complement strand
CTTTTTTTTTTTTTAATGGATAGACAGTGTGGAAGAATAATGACACATAGTTTTACACAAAATTAAAGGTTGGAGGAGCTGCAATAGCTCTTACATCAACATCCAGCTTAAAAAGAACTGCCAGACATTACCTGCCTGCATGACAAGCCTGAAACCTACAAAATTAGCCTTTCTGATCCACAAGCATTATGTTCCTTCTCAAATATTTTATTAGGTAGAGTAAAACTCCCACTGGCTTCAATGAAATTTTTGCCTGATTTAAGGATCTAGGAATAAAAATAAAAGTAACTGCATAGACATGCACTGATCTATTCTGAGGACATAAGGCTGATAAGTAGCTTCTCCTGTCACTATTCTTTTTTTAAATGTAAAAATTGTTATTAAAACTAAGAGAAAATGAAAGCAGAAAATGATTCTATGAAAATGATTCTGATCTCTTCTGTCATGAAAGATGTACTACATTAATGTGTGAAGTTGGGGTCTGACAAACTGAAGAATGGCTTTGATATATTTAAAGGTTCACTTGAAAAGACAGTCAAACTTCAGAAATGACATCTCAGCTGCCCAACTATATGTCAAGATGATTTATCAAGCCCCAGTAACAAGATTTTGGATTACAGAATCGTAAGGAATTTTGCATCCTGCAGACAGACAGGGGAAAACCCCAAGGAACAAGCTCTGTGTGAAGAACAATGACCATTTCCAATGCATTGTTCCCAAGGAACTCAAGTAGAAAGAACAGAAAGAGTCAGGATTAAAGGCACAAAAATAAGTCCCTAATTAAAAAAGAGTAAATACTTTAAAAAGGCAAATGAAATTCCAGGCTGGTTCCCTGTCATCCAGTAATGAAGTAAATATCGAGATATGTAGTTATTATCTGGCTCTTCCAGTAACTGTAGTTTGTTCTCAGAAATGTGCTAATCCCCTAAACAATATTGCAGAACAGCACAAAAAAAACTGAGGAAATTACTACCACCAGAGATTGAGGCAGCAAAAATTTAGGAGTCCAAATGGACTGGCTATTCTGCCATTAGAAACACTACATAAAGGTGAACGGGAAACACAAACATCTGCATTGAATATCTAAGAAATAAAAGCCAGACATTTAAAGACACAACCCATTCTTACTTGATGGAGTTGAAAATATTCTCTGCCTAATTGGAGATGAATCCATAACTCAATCACAATGTTTTTCCCTCCTGTAAGCAGCTGGCCTGGAGAATAGGATACTGTCCTGCCACAGAGATGGAAAGCTGTGCTTTGCAGTGGCTTACCATGGGCAGGCAGCTCGGGAGCAGCAGTTCTGCTGGGACTGAGCTGTGAATGCAGCAGGGCTGTACTATGCAGGGCTGCTAGACAGTCCCTCTGGATGGAAAAGAGTCTGCAACAACAGCTGGGTGATTCACTAATGTTGATCTTATCATAATGCCATCCCATAGGAGAAGAGGGGGCTTTCAGGGATCCATTGTCAAATGACACTCCACTGCTTTCAGGGCTCTTAGAGGGATGGAGTATGTGTTATCTTCAATGTGAAGATTTCCATCAGCATCACTTTCCTCTCCAGCACTAGACAGTCAACTGCTCTGATACCACAGGGCAGCACTTCTGATATAAAGACACAAGCAACTAAAGGTTCCATCTGGAGCATCGCTGTCTTAAAATTCTTTGCTCACTCTCACATTTAAAATCTTATAGTATATTTCCATTTTATACTCTCTAACTCTGGAAAAGTATAGGAAGTAATAAAAATCTATGAAGAGTATTGAGAAACATAAAATTGGCAGAACATAGGACAGCATAGCACTTTGCCCCTGATTCTGCACTGAAACAGGAAAAGACTGAAACAGTGTGAACAACTCGCCTTCCTCAGGAAGTTCCCTTTGGAGCTGTGGATACAGAGTGTCTCCTGTTCAATTTCTCCCTAACACCTTGGTACATCCTGAACAGGAGGAAATGTAGTCTAACCTCCAGACGTGCTGGGAATGGGTGGGCACTGCAAGCCCAGGAGAACCAGCTTCCTCTCTTTAGGAGATCACATAAAGGCCAAGTTTGGCCAAGTTTTTCCAGCTCATTTGGAAAGATGGCAGTATTTTACACATAGCAGAAGTAGGCAAAGAAAATGCTCCTTCTGCTTGTGTCAAAGTTCTCAACATATTTACAGATGGCTTGATTTGTAGACCTTGGTACAGCAATGATTTTGAGCATGCAATAAGAAAAGTGGCACCTTGCCTTTGATGTAAAAAAATTAGAGCTAAACAGAGATAGCATACAGAAGATACTGATTTTAACAGAGAAACCACATTCTGCTCTCAAGTTAGATGTCAGGGCAGATAGAAGTCATGGAAAATCTCAGAATGAACAGAAGTTTGACAAAGAAATAAAAACCAGAAACTAGATCTTACAAAGAGAAATGACAGGAGGTGCCAGCAGCTCTGCCTATAACAACTGACAATTCTGCCTTTGAGTAAGGCATAAAAGGTTTGCAGAGGTGACAAGGAGCAAGGGAAAACCACCCTGCATAAAAAGACACATTTGAGAAACAGAAATTCCCAGAATCTGCCTCCTGAACCTTCTTTGTTGTATGTAGTACTTTTCATCCAAAGAGAGAGGTGACCCTTCAAGTTCTGTGATTATTAAATTGCCTAAATTCAAAAGAATTACCATACTTTCACATGGTTTCTGAGCTTCTTTCAAATTTCTGCAAAATCTGTCTGTCAAACCTGACACAGGGATTCCTTCCATGCTACATGTGGGAGATAGCAGGCAGGAGGCAGCAAATTACTTTCAGTAAATAGTTTACCTTAAAAAAAATTAATCAGCTGGAATTTTACGCATTGTTTTATTACACAGTATCAAAGCAAGTATATTGATTCTAAACTGAAGGGGCAGTAGGCCCAGCAGCCACCAGAGCACGTAATAGCATGGAAAAAGATCTGCCTTGATAGTTTAAGAGACTATATGAAGTGTAGGGAGGGTCACAAAGCAAATAGCACCAGACCACCCACCTGTGCAGCCCCAGGTCTGGAAGCAGCCTCCTGGCCTTGCAACTTCTCCCCTGCATGTACCACCTCTGTAGTAACCACAGGCTAGGTGCAGATCCCTATCACAGATTTGGCTACTTTACCACAAATTATTCAAAAGCTACAAATGATTGGAGTGCACTAAATGGAATTTTAAATTGGCTGCAGAAAACCAGGGAGAAAAGCGTTCCTGCTTCATGTGTTTAGCACCAGATGACAAAATCCTCACTTCAGGGAAATCTGAGCTCAGACCAAACACTCTCTCTGTTTTACACTGCTGACATAAATAAGCCAACTTGCCCCACAAAGGTTTTCTTCACTGCAGACAGGTTTAACTTTATTTAAAATTAGATAGGATATGGATTCATGCACAATTTCTAGCTCCAGAGTGACTGTATAGTACCACTTCTAGAAGAATGCTGGATATCTTCACTGATAACATCCTCAGGGATGGAGGCTCCTGAATTCTCCTACGGGAAAGTGAAGGTCGAATTTTCCTCTGCCATTCAATCACATGGAAAGGACCATTCTGTTTTCCTGGCTTCTCTGCAGCCATCAGAATCATTGTTTATACTTTGTTACACAACAACTTAACCTACTTTAGTATTGAAAGTATCACCTCTTTTCCAAAACCCATGAGAAAAGTTTCCTTTGACTTTCTATTCTTATTTCTCTTGCACTCTTTACTAAGCAATTGGGGAGAAACGAAGGGGGAGGCAGAGGTATCAGAGAGCATTCTGCTTACAGTTTCTCCTACCTGGTTCTCTTCTCTGCCTGTTTGCCACCTACTACTTCAATCCTCTGGCTGACCATCTGTTCAGCCTCCCTGCTCCAACAAAAAAAAAAATTCCTTTTTTCCTTTCTCCTCACAAAGCAAGGCCTGAACATCAAGGAGGGCCATGTGTCCAGCTTGCCCTCTGTAGATTGTCAGCAGTCACAAGACATCATCTGGAAATCATTACACACCCGAACAAGGCGACCAGACTCAACATGTGCAAAGGCACCAGAAGAGTTCAAACTTGTTACTTGAATTGCCACAAGTTTTTCCTGGAAGTAAGATTTATTTTAACACTGTTAGATAAGATAAAAAGACTCAGAATGAGCCCTTTGTGTAGCTATCCAAGACAAACAACAGAGAACAATTAAGGCTTTATGCATGGGCTAAGCTCCATGACAATTACTGACAACACCTAATGCCTATGTTATGAAAAGCAGGAACAGGTCAAGCATTTTTGTGTGACGAGACAAACTATTAAAACAAGTGAAATCACAATTCAATTTTTGGCTTAAGAGGATACATTACAGTTAATATGGATGATCCATGGACCACGGGACACATGTCACAGCCATTCAACAACATCAAGGCTTCTAAAAGACACAGTAGCTGGTTTCAGCTGTTCTGCTGAACTTCCATGTACGCAGTCCTATATCTAATGTAGTCTTAACCAAAATTACAAATATAAAAAATTATATAAAATTAATAACCCACTTTGGCTTATTAATTTAAAGTCACAAAGGAAAGATGACAAAAAAAAAATTCTCAATCACTTTAACCCCTCTAGAATTTTTTTTCTAAAAGGACTCTGCAAAATTTCATGCTAGTCTTAATACTGCTGATTATTAGTTCCTATCTCAACATGCTTGCTAGTCAGGCCATACAAATTAGCAAGGACCCAGGCACCTACAGAGAAACAGCCCGAAGTCAGAGGATAAAATATATTTTTATTTCAATGAATACAATTAATTATTGCAGAAATTGGGTTCAAAACTTCTTTATAGAACAAAACCACATCACTGCAACACAGAAAAAGAAATTAGAAAAATGGAATTTGCCCCCAAATGCTGCTGTAGAATCTGGTTACTAAAAGAGATTAAAGGGAGAGCAGCATACAAGTATAAGAGCTTTGAAAAGTAACAGAAAAAGGGAAAAAAGTGTTTTAAAAGCCAATGCTATCACTGACAAAGGAAAATCACAAACACCTTCATAGTAGAACAAATTGCTACTAAGACATCAGTCCTTCAGATAATTTTAAAGAAAGCAAAGTGGAGCTTAAAGGTATATACTGAAGGTGAGAAGTAATACAAATTGCAATAGTGATGAGAAAGAATATTTAGCATTGCAAGCTATTTTTTAACAACCTTGAAATGACATCAAATAAAGCAGGGACTTCCTGTACCAAGACTTACAAACGATACCTGCAAATAGCACTAGCTTACATTTTTGTACTGCTGTTCTCTCCAAGGATCTAGAACAAGTCTTAAAACTTCAGAGAAGCAGCGATTTCTGTTTTGAAAAATAGCTGACAATGAGGCCATGATACAGAGAAGCAGTGTCCCACATACACCTAAGTTTTCAGAAACCCTTTGTAAACTATTTGACCCCTGTTGGCTATACCTGTCATCCTTTCGGCAATGCAATCACAGGGCTTCCAAACAAGAAAAAATGTGAAGCTGCTCAGCAGAGAGGTTGAACAGAGCCTGTTCTGCAGCCATTTCAGGGACAAGGGAGCTTTAATATATCACTTTCCTTAATCCCTAATAATCTTTGCCCGAGCTGCTTCCTCCTGGTATTGTGCAACCTGCACATAACGGCATATGAGTTTCATTAAACCCACCAGTAATATTTGGCTATGCCTGACATATCAATGTAAACATGATGCTTTCGACCATGAACATGCAGTGATGCCTTAAAAGCCTCTCTGCCCCTTAAACACAAAGCTGGGGCAGAGATTTACATAACATAAGTGGGAGAATTACTGCAGCTGAGCAAAACAGATGTACCTACAAGAACGTATGTGTACTAAGTGCTTCCACTAATCCTGAGCACCCAAAAGGGCAGAGTCACAGACACAAGGGCACACTGTTGAGTAGACAGATGTTTTTTGAACTGCTTTCAAGACAGGATCATTAATTTAATTGGCTGACTTAAAAATGTTGTTTACACTATAAATTCTTGGTTAGTTTTCTTATTAACTTCCTAGTGCAAAACTACTGCAGTAGAGCTCTTGAAAACAACATCTTTAATATCTCTAAGCTAAGGTGGTCACAACGAAGGCATAAGATTTCACATAGGGTAATAAAGTGCACTTTATAGATTAGTTGAACACACCACTTCACACTGCATGATAAAAAAGGGATTCCAGTGACATTGCAATGGAAGACAAACTCCAGCACACAGCAGATTACCATGTAATCTTCACTGATGCTACTCTCTCTTTCATATCTTTTCTTCCTTGGTACTCTCTGATACCAGAGGCTCTGATCAGAGCCAGATATAAATCTACATCTTCCCCTTACCTGGATAAACTATAAAATATTTGAGTCCCCTTCAGCCTTTTGTTTTTTAAGAGAGAATTCATATTTATCTTAGAAAGATTATGAAAAAAGCAGCCTTATTACTATTCAAAACCTCTTTCTAGATTGAAGCAGTTTCAGCATCAATAGAAAATCCTTTGTTTGAATTAAACCCTAAGACCTCTGTTTATAAAATGTCCATAAAGGAAAGAAATTAAAGGCCTTGCCCTTCATATTGAGTCTCTGCATTGCTACATTGTAAGGAGGATGAGTGAACTCATTCTTCAAAGTAGCAGAATGCTTTAAGGCAGTGGCCTTTAAAAAAAAAAATCCCAGAAAATAGCAATTTCTGTTGAAACTGACACTTTTTCTCGACTTTTGACTATGATTTTCTTTTTCATACATTTTATTTGCCATATGACCCAAGCTGTCTCCCTCCCTGACTCCTATGTCTATGCTGTTTGTGTAATTTTCTATTCCATTCTTTTTTTTCAGTTTCTACTCTGCCTTTCAAATTCCTCTTTCTCAGATTTTGTCAGCTTTGCTCTTTCACTTAAGCTGTAAATCATTCAATACCACAGGGAATTTTACTTCTGGTTTTGCTCTCTGTACCAAACTTGCAGTGTTTAAGCCACTTCTAGAAAAGAAAACTTTTAAGTACAAGCTAGTAAGGATTCCGGAGACAGGAGTTTGTGGACACTTTACTGGTCATTCTGGTGATGGTGAAACAACTTCCCAATGGCTGATGTAGACTCTTCTAATAGCTTAATTGAACATTTTCTAATACTAAATGTTCTTTAGGCATGATTTCACATGTTTAGTTGATGTAATCTTCATGACATAAATTATTTTTCGAGTGTCACCTTGAAAAGGAAAGTTTTAATTTCTTCAGTTTTGAAGACATGGGGCAGAAATCCAGCTCTGGCAAAAATCAAGGTGCAAATCTTCAGAATATCCCAACACCTGCAGCAAGACCAGCATTATGAGGCTATTCCAAAATGTCCAATGTTAGGATTAGAGCTATGCCTCCTCTCTTAACCTTCCCACTAAGGTGCAAGAGCAGCAGTAACTTCTGGACACTCTCAGGACAAACTAATCAGCTCTACAGACACCATCCATCCATTTCTCTTCATTGCTTCATGGAAAAGGTGGACAGGCAGATGGAATTGTCCACCAGCTGGACTACAACAAACCTGGGCTGTGACACCTAAGGAATGGAATTTTCTATGAGTCTCACAGCCTGAAAATAGAGAAGATGACTCAGGTTTCCTACTCAGGTATCCAGTCTAATTACTGGACAGTTAACAGCTTAAGGGAGACAGTCTGCCCAAAAACCACTGGAGGAAAGAGAAGTGGAGGGAGTCAAATAGGGAAAAAAGTCATGAAGAAGAGCAGGTTGAAAGATGCTGCTGAAGAATTGAGCCCAAGGGAAACTCCACTGGTCTGCAGCAGGTGAGCAGATTACAGCTGACTTTCCAGGGCACTCTGTTCAAGTGTGAGTAGAGCCAAGTGGTACAGTTCACCACACTGGAGGATAATTTTTCAATTGAGCTGCTGCCTCTTTGCCTGGCTGACTGACTAATATGTCAGTTGAATGATTAGAGTGGTTTTTTCAGTCGTCTTCCCTTACAATTCAATTTTAATCGCTGGGACAAATTGCTCACCATCTAATAGAAGTGGACTTGTACCAGCCTGCATGTTTATGCAAAGTTGAGGAACATTCAACATTTTCCCAGCTTTAAGGTGCCACAGAGATTTTGCTGCTGACACCAGGTCAAGTTGTAGAAATGAGAAGAACACACATGTGTGTGAGAAACGCTCACACAGCAAATGCTTCCACAGTGCATTGCAAGAGGCTTTTCCAAAGCACTGTTTGTGCATTTTAGCTGTGAAACTTCCAGGGATATCAGCAGGAGTCACACAGCTAAATCCCCAAGCAACACTTTTGGAAGATGACTTATATTTAAAGGAGGATTAGAAGAAAATACTTCTTAAGCCATTTTCCATGTAACATTATCAGTCTAAAATTTGGAGAAATACGGAATCATTTGGGGGAAATACATGATTCACTGGGTATCAATTTTTCCATCCAATTAGGTTGGGCAGCTATGCTGAGTATTTAACATACACCCTTGCTTCCCCCTCCCTTTCCACAGAGTGTATATATTAAACACAAGTTAAGACTTCTGGGGTTTCAACTTTGTTGATTTTACATTCCTTCTGGGATTTAAAGTACTACTTTGTTTAATTATTTTTCCTCTACTCATCTACAGTATTGAATGACAGTAATAATGAACTCAGAATCACTGTACAAATCCCAGTAGGAGCCATTCACAGTTTGCTAATAGGACATTATATTTGCATTACCAAGTTCAGTTCAAAGCACGTTGTGTAAATTAGCTCTGAGGGTTACTACCATGAATCTAAAACCAGAACATCAGGTCAATTAGCACAGCTCCAAAGTACAGTATTTTGGGTGAAAACATAAGGGGTATGATTGAAATTCTAGGAAATTCTCTTTTCGGCTAAGTGCCTCTGAAAAGATGTCTGGTTTCACCTCTGGGAGAAACCAGAAGGCTCACAGCAGTGTAGCCTGATGCCATTGACCCTGATGCCTGATAAGCACTATTGACCTGTTCTAAAGAGGGGGCAAAATTAACTCCCAGGAGGTGTGGAAATCCTCAGAACCCCACAGAGACACTTCCTTTCCCATCCAAATTAATAGAACAGGTGAATACGAGCAAGACGTGGAGGATGTGTGAATTTAACATAGAATATATATTGCGTACATAAAAACACAACTAACACACAAAAGATACTCAGTTTCCTCCACAGAAACAAACCCAGCATGCACCAACCCACAGCCAGAGACTAAAAAGCCACAGTTAAATAATGCTGAAACAACAAATTAAGGCGAGGAGTCCCCAGTAACAAATACTGCAGGACTATTTACTTTTAGGGCANCTGAAACAACAAATTAAGGCGAGGAGTCCCCAGTAACAAATACTGTAAGACTATTTACTTGTAGGGCAGACAAACACACCTGTACACACATACACAGATGAATACGAAAGTAGTTAATGAACTTAATGAACATCAGAGCCCACACAGCATCTTTGGACAAACTGCTGGAACAGAAGCATGCAGACATGACAGGAAAAGCAGTATCCTAATGAAGTTCTACCTCAGAACTACAAATCAGATGAAGCCAGAAGTGTCACCTAAAAAATAAAAGGAAGGGCCAATGGATGTTATTTTGTTCCAGTCTGTTAATTGGTCTAGTACCTACAGTCAGTTCAGGTCAGTCTTACCAAGCCATCAAGTCAGCACAGCACATGGGTTATACCTCTGCCTGCCAAAGATGATCTTAAGATTCATTCCTTGGAACATTTCGTGGTTAAGCTTCTGAAATTTTAGTGTAGCTGCCTTGAAAGGCTGCTTATTCTGTAAATGCAAACACATAATACATCACTTTTCTCTGCAGAAAGATACTTGAAACAACAGTTTAAAGTTCTTCAAAATTATTTTACCTTACAATAAATTATGAGATTTCACAACAGAAGTCATTCAATGGACAGGCTTTATAGTCAACTGCATAAAAATGGTCATTCCTTACACAAGAGGATGGCTAGAGCTGGGACACAGAGGGGTATTTCATCATTAATATTTATAATTCTTTAATTCATTAGGCTGCAGCCTAATGGATCTATAGGGGCTGAACCAAGCAAAACTCCTCAAAAGGCCTGAAAGAAACTACTATGATATATACAGGACCAGGTAGAAAGGCATAAAAAAAGAGATACTGGGAAACAAATTTGGATGTTTTGAGTCGCGTACCTCCGCAAGATACATTCAGGTCCGTGTGCATGACCAGCTAAATAGTTGTAACCTCTTGGTGGGAGTGGTGAGAATGAAAGGATTTGCCCATGTGAGAAAACTGCACACAAATACATAACAGATTCCACCCTAGCTGCAATGCAAACTGATGTGTGAAACAGAAAATGGACTTTAAGTGAATTATAAATAGCTGGCAAGGGCTGAATACTCAGCTGGGTGAAAAATGCTTTATGTAGAAGACAGTAACACATGAAATATCAGAAAGTATATGTAAATTGAAAAAAAATGAATATGTTATCAGAATACAAACAAAGAAAAGTTGTATTTTGGTAAGTAAGCACTGTAAGATGCTTACTATTGCATGACAACTCAGCAACAAAGGAAGATGAGCTAGGGAGTGCCCAGAAAAGTAAAAGATATTTGGTTTAATAAGTGCTTCTGAAACTAGGTAGAGTAACACAAATCAATTGACTGCTTATTGTATACCTACTCAGTAGCACTGGAAAGCTTAGATTAGCCTTAGGAGTCTTAGATTACAAGCTCAAATGAATTTGCAGAGACAGTGAAGCAATATGTTACTGCAAGATTCAATAGGATCTACCAAAAAAAAAATTTCTCTCTTTAAAGGACTATTCAGCTGAATTTGAATTCCCGAAGTTTTGTCAAATCAGCTTATGTGCTGTTTTCTTTCCTTATTTCAATTATAATTGTTCTTTTCAATTTGCTGTTCTTTTTCATTGGGTTCTTCACAGATAATGTTTCTTCCATCACTTTTTATAACCATTAAAGAGGCAGAGAAACTCTCAAATATTTTGTCCTGAAGAAGAAAGGGAAAAAAAAAAAAAAACCAAACAAAATTTTTCTGTCATTCTACCTTTCTATATCCACATTGAAATACCAATTACAAGTTTCCTTTTAACATACACAGACATACAAATGTACCTGATTTTGTGTCAGACTTCTAGGTGCATCCACTCAGGGTCAGGGCAAACAAGAGTGGGGAAATAAACCTTATCCCTGCTTCCTCTGTGTTTAACGTGATTTTGTCAGTCCAGCATCTCTCTAATGAGTGGTGCAACTCTTATTCTTAATTGTGCATTATTCCCACTTTCAGCATTTTAAAAACTAAATTATCTAAAGAGAAAAGATGTCCAAAGGGGAATCATACCCTAAGAAAGTCCATTTGAGTAGCAGCAATTAAATACTCTCTTTCTAAAAAGTTGTGAGGCAGAATTTCTTAATAATGATTCATTTCAAATGAACCCAGAGAAACTCAGATTTTTAATAACTTCATTCTCCTTGGTCTTCCCCAGAAGATATTTTAACAGGGCACATGACTGCAATCAGCAGCAGGAAGCGACTATTGCTTCACTAAAGCAAAATGGAGCATGTCAGCCTAGGAAAATACAGCTGCTTACTTTGATTTCTGGCATTGCATCTTTGGTCAAAACATAATTGTTGTGGGAAGTTCCTTGACATTTGGATAGTGACAATTCTCTGAAAAGCACCAACATATTTATGTTTTCATAAGTATTTCCTAACAGAGTGTCCTGGATTGATGCTGAATTGTATCCCCATTTGTCTGTTTAGTTCAGAAGTTTTGCCCCTTTAAAACTGGATCTGGGAGTGAAGGAGAAGTGGTGGAATGTCTGAGGCAATTGTTTTCAAAACATAAAGATCAGAGTTTTCAGCTTCCCTCACTCACGNGAGCAGAGAGAGGTTTCATTGTTTAGCATTGTTCATTTGTTGTGCTGGGAAGTGCTTTGCCTGTTTAATAAACAAATTTTTTCCATTTTCCTCCAAGGAAATTTTTTTTCCCAAACCAGTTGGGGGGAGGAGCCATTTGGATTTGCTTTCTAGAGGGACCCCATTCGGAGGTTTCTCCCCAAATTTGCCCTAAACCAGGACAGAGTTTTGAGCGCTTATTCTCCCACCAAATCAGATGATCTGTAAGAGGCATTGGCCAGCTGATCTGATCAAATTGACAACTGGGGGCCAGGTATGGTCATTTCACAGAACTCTGACACACAACTCCTGCCACATGAGGTTGTCACCACTTCCTGCTGGGCTTCTTCACAATTTACTAAAATCCATTCTCTGTGCTTTAAGGAGCTGTCCTCAACATTTTCTGTCATGTCTTCCTTGAAAAACTTCATTGAAAATCTCTGGTTCATGGAGGTTCTGGAGCAGAAGCACACTCGAGGCCAGCAGAGAGTGAACGGTGCCACCTCCGGCCCCACTGCCCTGAGCTCATGGGCCGTGCCAGCCAGGCATGCAATGACCCACCAGGTTCAGATGGCACAACAGACCTGCCGAGCTTGCACAGTGCCAGGAGGAGTGGGGGACACACAAAATGAAGGGGAATGAAAAGAAACCCTTGAGTCACAGCTTCTGTCATCCTGCCATAAAAGTCACCATGTAGTCTAGTAAGAATCACCTTTGATTAATCTCTTATCTTCCACCCTCCTTAGTTAAGGAATTAGCAACAAAAGCATTAAATGATGCTGGATTTCCTCTATTTGATTTGCACTGTCTTAAGATTTCATCAGTTCTGAAAGGTGTTAGTGTAATCTGCTTTCTACCAAGCATGGGCAAAGCCACAGATACATTGCATCCCACTTGAAACAAAAATAAGAGTAATTATCCTGCTTCGCCAGTTATTTGAAGAACATTTGTTCTTTTGCCTTAAACTGCCCAAGAAACAGACTCTGCAGCTTCACTATTTACCTATAGTGTTTTTGTACTTACAGTGATTTCTAGGAAAACAATGCTACTCTCAAGTACATTTTTGTGATGGATTTTAATTTTCCCTGAGGGCAATTTCATTTGTAGAAATGACACAGTAATGCAAACATTCTTTAGACAGAGAAAAAATATACAGGCATCCTAATAAGCTATAAATCCTTCCCACGGGCTTCTGCTGACTTTTTAAGACTTAAATTATCTTTGTTGCTGTGGATTGAGTAATCACAGCATTCCAGATGTGGATGAAGGAACCAGATGGACAACAGAGAAAATAAAATCCGTCACTGTCCAAAAAAGTCTATTTCAGGCAAAAACTTCTTACGAAAAGCACAGAGGCAACAATGTACTTGGGGTACCCTGATGGGAATTCTAGCTGACAGGAACCACAACTATTTCAGACCAAGCAGCTTCAGACCAAAGTGACAGCTTGTATGGCTGGACTGTATTTAAGGACAAATCTCAGCCTCTTGCAAGAGTACTTTTCTCACTGCAATGGCTGAAACGAAATGAGGTTTCTCATTTTTTCCTAAAACACTGAGCAGATTAAATGTCCTCTGGACTTGGCAGGATAGCTAATAAAAGACCCCTTTGGGAATGATCTTTCAGCAAAAAGAGAGCAGCTCTCAGGCTACTCAGGCTTCTGCCTAAGATGGGACACTCTGTACCCAGCAGCCTGCAGATGACAGCTGCATGCAACCTCCTCCGTGGGGAAGCAGTGTGGGTCCCTCAGGGGTCACTACTGGGGCTGACACTGTTCAGCATTTGTCAGCAATGCTGATGCTGGGATGGAGTGCTCCTTCACCAAGTTCACCAAGCCTTGTGGTACAGTCAAGACACTGGAAGGGAGGGATGGCATCCAGAGGGACCTGGACAGGTGGGCCCATGCAAACCGATGAAGTTCAATCAAGCATAGTGCAAGGTTCCATGTGTGGGTTGGGGCAATTCCAGGTACATCTATAGGCTGGGCAGAGACGGGACTCAGAGCAACCCTTCCAGCAAGGATTTTGGGGTGATGGTTGAAGAAAAGCTCAACATGAGCTGGCAATGTGCATTCGCAGCCCAGAAAACCAAGGAAATCCTGGGCCGCATCCAAAGGAACATAGCCAGCAGGTCATGGGAGGTGATCCTGCCACTCAGTAGAGACTTGTGAGATCCCCACTCCAGGTGGGGAGGAACACAGGTGTACCAAACATAAGAAGGACATGGAACTGTTGGAGCAAGTCCAGAGGAGGCCACAATATTGATAAGAGGACTGGAGCACCTCCCCTATGAACACAGGAGAGGGAGAAAGAGGAAGAGGGAGAGGGAGAGAAAAGAGGTTGTAGAGAGACCTCATTGCAACCTTCCAGTATCCAAAGGGGGATACAGCGAAGCTGGAGAAGGACTCACTGTCAGGAATGATAGAACAAGGGGGAATGGGTACAAACTGAAGGTTTGTAATCTAAACTGTAGGTTTAGATTAGATATTAGGAAGAAATTCTTTCCTGTGAGGGTGGTGAGACACTGGAACGGGTTCCCCAGAGAGGCTGAGGATGCCCCAACCCTGGCAGCGCTCAAGGCCAGGCTGGGTAAAGCCCTGAGCAGCCTGAACTAGTGTGAGGTGTCCCTGCACATGGCAGGGGAGGTTGGGACTGCATGACCTTTAAAGTCCCTTCCAACCATTAACATTCTACAGTTCTATAAACCACTCATTGCCCTTCCTTTAAATGAGTATCATTTGCTGCTAGATCCCAAAAACCAAGTGATGCCCTTCACAGAGAGAAGAACTGTTTCATCATTTCAGTTACATGAAGAGACTGCAAAACACATGAGTACTGTGTCAACATCAGCTCAGAGCACAGGGATCAGAGACAGGAGCTGAATTCAAGCATCCAAATGCTCAGTCTCTTGCTTCAAACTGCACACTGCTTCAACAGACCACAGCCTAAGACTATTAAACACAACCAAAGTTAAGGCTATTTCTAAAAGCATTATTGAGGTGAAAGCAAGTCCCATCCTCAGGTGGGAAAGAGGATACACTTCATACTGCCAATGCATGTTTCACCCCAGGTGGTGGGCTGGATCATTGTGTCACCTGAAGGACCAGAATGTTTCACAAGTGTCACTAGGGATATCCCTGCTATCAGAAACACTGTTCAGGGAGATTGCTTTCCAGCCTCCAGCACAGGGATGCCCCACCCCTCACACCAAAGGACAGCTGGGTGGGACATGCCAACAGTTTGTGGAGGGCAAGGCACCCCAGGTGACAGATTTTGAGACATATTGTGATTGACAGTGCCTATCAAGGGGGGCCTCAAACTCTCCTCAAAGAGAGACTGTAACTTGCAAAAGTCAAAGCAAAAAGTTAATCAGCTGGTACGTACCACAGAAACAAACTCTAACTCCTTTCATCTCCCCAGCAAGGCTCTGCTTTTGACCTGCTTTTTCCCTCATTTTTTTTCCTACTTCCATTTACCTTTCTTCAAAAAGACTATCAACAAAGGTATTCCATCTGTCTGCAGGCACACCTTCAGTATCTGCACCAAATGTCTCTGTTGCTATAGAGTCAGTGTCAGCATGCAGCTTAACCCTGAAACCACATGCAGAACATTTGCAGCTCAGGTGGGCTGGTGAGAAAGGCAGCCTTTGGGAAAGTGGACACGTCGGGGTATATCATAAGCACAGGAACTGCTGCAGGGAGAGGGCTTAGAGGGTACCACTGTACCTCATTCTGAATCCAATAGATTCAAAGGATGGGGAGAGAGGGGGGAAGAGAGGGGGGAAGAGAGTAAAACAGAAGTGGGAAGATCCCATGTCACAAAACAATTTCCCTCTATTCTGCATGGACATTTAGGTCTCTGCATCTTCGAAAGACTGGCTGATAAAAGGGATGTCAGCAAAACCCCAATTTAGTTGCATTACTTACTATGCTACCATTCCCTCACAGACTGAAATGGCCAACACACACAAAGATCGACCTCAGTGTGAACAGCTGTCTCTAGTGCTGCATCAGCACAACCCATCACAGGCAAGTTACTTGCCACAGGGCATATCAGGGAACACCCAATCCAAGCACAAGTCAAATGGTATTTCAATTCAATGCTTTTGATTAGCTTTCTTCCCAGTTACAATTTTTTCACCTTTCCCGTTATAATTTTGATAAAAATTCTTCTGCCTATGAGCCCAATACTTTCAGACTTTCTAGTAAAAACACAAAAAAATATTAAGTGATCCCTCAAAAAGCCCCTTGAAAACTTACCTCTGTTCTGAGCAGCTTCAGCTCAATTTTTATATATATATAAAATACATATAAATGAAATATTATATGAAATTTATATGAAATATTTATAAGTGAAACAAAAGAATGAAAAGAAAACCAGAACATCCTCAAGAATCAATGCAATACAAAACACAAGGAGCAGGAAGGACCCATATCAGCAGAAACATCTTCACAACTGACATCTTCAAACCACTAAAATCTTTCAAAAAACTTACAAACCAAGCTTGATATACAAGCTTTAAGCATTTCTGTGTCATTTAAGTGGGATATTCTTCATAAGAGACAGAATGTGTCTCCTGCCAGAGAAAACATGTGAACAGTTGGAGAAATTAAAAAAAAAATTGCTTATCCCATTATTCACCCTGATGTTCATTTTTAGTAAGTTCAGTTATTAATTCTCTCATTGACAGCTTTGTGTTCTTTTCCCTGGTCATCTCCTGAGATCAGCACCTCTCAGTAGTTCCAGCTCTTGGGGAACAAAACTACAACTCTGAGACCTTCCTTTAATTGCTCTTCTTGAGCAATTACACTTTTTATCTAATAATAATGGATTTTGAGTTCAACCTCCCACAGCATTCAGTGATGTTACTAAAGCTCTGCTTCAAAACAGCCCCAAGTCACCAGCATATTGCATAAAAAAATATGGATAATTGAAGACAGTATAATTTTAAACTGTGGTCAGGAACAAGGAGCAAAACTCTGAATTTATAAAGAAACAAAATTTTCGTTCCTAGATTTTTAAGGATTCTCTTATCTTTTCCACGAGGACCGTATCAGATTTGACAGAGAACGACAGAACAAATTATTGATGGGGTGAGGCATTGCAGATTGAATCAAAGAGTTCAAATAGACAGTGATCACAGTACTGCCACTGGAAAAAAGGAAGTGAAAATCTCTTTGCCTCAATCATAGCTCCTTTGTCCACCTGCATAAAACTCCCAGACAGAGTCTGGAAGCCTACTGCTTGAAGTCCTGATGAGCATTCATGGTACACAGTAGGTAACTGGCACAAGAAGATGTAACAAGGGTAGAGCAAGGGGTCAGAGGACTGAGCTCCTCTAATGACAGCCTGTGTGGAAGGGGAAGTCAAACACAAAATGTGGCTGTTCTGGGGCTCACCTGGGATACACAGAGCTGCCTCAAACGAGATAGCAAAGCTGCGGCAAGGAGTACTCTGTGTAATATCCTTCAGACTACTCTAATACAAGCAGTCACAGATGGATTTATGCTCATAATAACTTTAGAAAGTAGCAGGTCATCATTTTCTTTCCTGAATAACTCATTTCTGATGATACTTAAAGAGGTATGAGTCTCAGAAGCATTAAACTTTTTTTTAAAAAAACGGTACTATTTTATTAGTAGTCCCTTCTTACAGATTTGTTTTAAATTAAACAATAAAACATAAATCAGGAAGATAAAATTGTGCTAGTGCAGTTCAAATATAAATTATTTTTTCTTTTAAATGTTTTAGAAGGATCCAGAAAATGCATAAAGCAAAGAAAAAATTTCAGGTCAAGTGAGGATAACTTTATTCTTCTTGCTGATAAACAAGCCTTTGCACATATTGCCTCAGAATGTATTTTATCTTGTTAACACAAACAGCTTTGATATGAGAATTAAGGACAAAAATCATTGCTTGCTAATCTCTTGATTGTTTTCAACTGAGATAAATTAAAAAACTGTGACGGGCATTTTCAAGCACTACCATCTCCTTGAAGAAAACATATCAATTTCAAACCTCAAAATGTTCCTAAAGTTGCATTGAAACAAGGAATATTTGACAAAGCTTGTTAGAGATCACATTTTGAAAAAAAAAAACGAAAAAAATTGTTTTGGAGTACAGTCGAGAGCACAAATAATGTCACAGTAATTACTTAAAAGCAAGGCTACTTCAAAGAAGCCAAATTATTTTTCAAGGAAATAAGAAGTTTATCAATCAGGTTTTCACTTCCTAATCAAGTCATTCACTGTCCTCGATGCCATTAACAGACCAATTTAGTTCAGCAGCAGAGCTAAATAAATCTGAATTAAATATTTTTGGGAGTTCAAATCACCTTGAATGCTTGTTCTACTCCAGACTTGAAACATGGCAAAGAGCTTTAAAGAAAGAAACTTCACTGATGCCGAGAAAGCATGTCAAGGATTTCAGGTTTTAAGGAAATGACAGCTCCCACTGTTATAGTCCAAGAGCCAGAAGACTGGTACGAGCAGGATGCTAACCACGTACTTTCTGACACCACATGTAATGCTGACCTCCTGCAACCTCATGGCTTCTGGCTGGAGATGGGGGGTCAGGAAATGAGAATTTCTTTGCAACAGACTGCCCATGACAACAAGACAGTGTGAAGCCCAGCATCTATGTCTCATTGAGACAAACCAGTTCATCAGCCTGCAGCTGGAGACTGCGGTGAGCTGGTTGCTGACCTCAGACACGCCAACTGCTCTGAGCACCACCAGCAACTGCTGTGCTCAATCCTTCATCATGGGGGCCACCATGGCACATTCACATCCAGGGCACAGGAAAAGAAAAAGGAGAGGCCTGACTTGTATAGCTCTGGAAGACAAAGAATGTGGATGAAATGTGATGATACCTGCTACACCCGGTAAGGAGCCGCATGACTTCCCACAAGCTTTTATAACATGTTTTGCCCCTGCACTCTTGGACCATATCCACCATCCAAAGAAGGAGCCGCATGACTATTTTTTTTCCTCCACTGTCTTTTTCCAGAAGTTGACCATACTGTCAGAGCACCTCACAACCAACATCATCAGACAGGGTCAGACCATAAAAACACAGACAAATGGTGCAACATCAGGAGGCAGAGAACAGCTGAAATTGCTCTAGGGAGCACTTTCTGGAGAAATATAATCTGATCAGTGAAACCATAGAAAACAAAGGCAGAAAGGATCCTGGCAGAAAGAGAACCAGCCTGGCTCTGAGAAGAGACCAAGCAGCACGAACTGACCACCTGATGGAGCAGAAAGAAACCCAAAGAGAGGAATAACAAAAGCTTTATTTTTGCAGTCACGGTGGTGACTGTGGCCAGCACAGTGCCTCAAATCACAAGCACAGCATTGTGCACCACTCTCCTCCTATCACACCATGTGGACATGAGATGGGTTCATTTTAATGCTGCCCTTTGATACCAGTAAGAAAATGCAAGACTTACACAAAGTGAAAAATGGCTCCTGACAGAATAAACGATTGAATAAACCAAGACAGGCAGCATATAGATGAAGTAATTTTATTGTAGAACATTGTCTGTCTGGAAGACTGTGCAACTGAATTTTTTAATTATAAATTCAATGTCAATATAGAAAGTAATAAAAATCAGAATTTCCAGTTCACTGTTTTAGAGCCCTCAGAATCCTCTAGTTTTAGTCAACATAGAAAGTGCGAGCTCTTTCTTGCTGTGTTACGAAGACTGAAGGAATGCAGTTCTTGCAGTTCTGAACCCTTTACTGTATACTGTAAGAACCTAAGCAGAAAGTAAAACTAAACAGAAAAAAAGCCAAATAAGTAACCACACCAATGGTAGCCTGCAACAACTCTGGGCTAAGCAAAGATCTTCTTCCTGCAACAAAAATTAAATAATCTTTTTTCTTTTATTAGTACTCCTCTTACTACAAAGTCTCAGTTTACTAGTGAGTGAGAATAAAGCCTTTACCTTTTTTAATCTATATTTCTCAGTTACTCACTTCGGAATTCTAATATTGGCTGAATCCTAATATTGGCTGGAGAAGACTCAGTTAATATAAAATTAAAATTTATTTATTTGTAATTATACAAGCTATAAAATCCATTGCTTTCAGGCACACTTTTTACACAGGCACAAGTGAAGTGCCATCACTGCATCTTCCTCACAGTTTTTTTTCTCTTAGTTACAGTTTTGGTGTTGCTGGATAAGCTACAAAAGCTGAATTTTTCACTAAATTGTGCAACAGTTCTAATTTCTTCTGGAAAAAAGCTCTATAGTTTTAGTGCAGCTATAACAATTATTATGCAAATCCCTCAACTCTGCATGGTTACCCAGCCCTAGAACTCATTACAGATTCATTAGAAGCACAGTTGCTCCATCTTCTCTTTAGATACTTAGAAATTTAATCATTACCATGAACTGGGGGATAATGCTCCAATATGAACATTATATTCATCACAAAGCATTTGTACTGAATGGTGCACATGATTCTTTCATGCTTAATTTGTTATTAATCATAGTTTAAATTATAGTCACTGTTGTGGGCAGTTTTTAAAATTACAAAAAAAAAATCCTTATTTGAAAAAACAGTCTGCATCATCTTCAAACTAATTCCCACTCTCCTCACAGATTTTATCAAAAATATTAAGAGAGATAAGCAGAAGTTAACTGTTCTTCACAGAGACTGGAGTGTCAGACTGTTTTTTAGTGGGACATGGAAAAGTTCAGAAGAGAGTAAGGCAAGTGAGGATAAGGACAAGAGGGCAGGGAACTTGAAAGAGAAGCAGCTGTAGTAGTTGCTTCTCTCAAGGGCACAGATGTTGAAGGGAGGGCAGCAACCAGGATGCAGGACTGACAGGATGAAATGTAATACTAGACTATCATGCCTTGATTTAGGGAGGCAAGGAATATGTGCTAGTCTGAATAGAAAAGTACCTCCGAGATACTTAAGCACAAAAGTAAACTGCAAAAACACCTAAAAGGTATAAAAAGGTTATAATTTGGGTGCTTTGATGCTGTTTACACCTGGAGAAGTTCTGGGTTTCATTATTTTTTAGGTTATTATTATTACTGACTGTTAGATTGTTGCACACAGCACTAGTTAAAGGCAAATAAGGAGTGGGTGATACAAACAACAGCTCACAGCAAAATTGGTGACTTGAGAGATTGATCTTTAAAAATGGAGGGGACTTTTAACTGGCAGAATTTGCAGTGATGAAAAAAAAAATATGAACGATAGGCTACTGCTGTGGACATGAATTCTGCTGAATGAATCAATATAATCAAATGCATATAAAGTCTTCACATTGTAGGTGCACACAGACATTTCCCAGATTCCCAGGACAGGAGAAGGGAATTTCCCCCTTAAAACTAAGGGGAACATGAAAAAAGATTTTAAAAAAAACAAAAAAAACAACAAAAAAAACTTGTTACTATTCTTCTCCTCACTGTTACCCAAACAGATAAACAGTGTGATGGACTTCACTCACTACACAGCTGAAATCTTCCTAACATCTTCATCTGCTATTTCCCCTTTTGTTGTTCCAGACAAATGAAGATGATATCACAAAAGGTACCAAAAACCATTATCATAAGAAACTGAGGAAGAATAAAGCAACCAATGCATGTTCACTGCAGAACACTGACAGCAACCCAGGCTTGGGGTTTATATACTGAACTTGTGCAAAACTTCACAGCAAGGCTGGTTTTCAGGTAATGCAAATATGCTGAAGTCTGGGAGGAGAAAAGGAAGAGGGAGGAAAGGGATAATTCATTCAGTGCTATTTGGGAGAAAGAAGTGGTCTGTACTTGCTCACTGGAGGATAACTCAAAACACATCTGCACTAGCTGGGCAATAAGGGGGGGTGAATGCAAAAAAAAAAAAACCTCTACAACTTCAAGAGTGACAGAATTAAGGCTGAAAATAAACTATTCAAGAAGAAAGCAAATTTACAGATACACACAAATAGACAGAACTCCTTTTTCTTTAGCAGAAAAAATGTGTGTGGTCTGCAAAAAATTGCTTGATACATGATCAGTACATTCATATCCATATATGCTGCACAAGAGGCATCTCAGAAGGAGTTTCCTCAACAACTCAGTGAAGCATGTTTTTGTATTAACAATTCCATTCCAATCTTCTCCTCCTCTAATTTTGCCTAAGAGATTCAATAAAGTGACCTCATTGGAAATACACCATCCAGAACAACTAAAAAGGGTACAGTAAAAACAAACTAAAATTGCAGTGCAGAAGCTGTCTGACCATTAAGTGTACAGCACAAGAAGATAACTACCACATCCATTTTGAAGTGATAGCAAAGCAGTCACCAGCATATTAGAAGCCACGTGATTGCCTGCCTACTGTAAGAGTTAAAGACCTATCAGACATGAAACAAACATTTCACTGAGCCTTCCCTGACATTCTCTTCAGAAGTGATTGATCTGAACAGAGCTCCCTAAGCCATATACTGAGTAGCTGAAACTAGAGGCACAAGCCTTCAAGTTATAGTCAGGGGGTAAACCAAGGCAGGAAAAAAAATCAAGTGTGAATTCCTTTTCCATAAACACTGAAGTCTAATGCCAGATGTTAACAGGAAGCTTAATCTGTTTAGAAATAGGCTTCTGCAGATCACAACAGCAACTTTAAGAGATGTGATTTTGCAAGTCCTGACTTTTAATTTCCAACAGAATTAACTGACCACAATTGGTCATTTGCTTTCAAAAGTTGCCATTCTTTACTTATAATTGTATTGATATTTCCACCACACTGTTCTTCACTATCACAGACTGGAATTCACCAAGGGAATAAGTAGTAGGGATCTGTAAACTTCAATAGAATCATAAGATCCCGTTTTCCACTAATCTCATTTAAGTCCTTAAAAAATAAAAGAATTGAATTCTTTGCCTCTTCTGGAACACTACAAAATAATTATGTGACAATTAGAATGGTACAATAAAAAAGAAAAAGAGTAAAAAAACCCCAATTAGATGCTGATTTCTAATACAATGCTAACAAACTTTCCAACTTGGAAAGTTTCTGAAGTATCAGTTCCCATTATCCAGAAAAGTGATGCTGTAATTATTCTGGCAATTTGTTGGTTGTCTCAACTACTCAATATGCCTCTGGGTTCACTAATCTTCAAGTTCCACCACCAGCAAAAGCCTTATGAGTTTAGTATCCCTTCTTTGGCAAGAACACAATGCTCAACATCTGTCTCAGCTATCAGTGTAGTTAAAATATTCCATTGTTCATTAGGGAGGAAGATAAGATCACCAGGAAATACTATTCTGTATCCTTTTGGTCAGAGACAAAGAGGACTGGCAGTAAACCTAGCCGCTCTTTCTTTCCCTGGCAGCCTGGATATTCTCCAACAAAGTGAAATTTGTCAGTCTCTATCCCTCCAGGTGACAAAAGAAATTAAATATTGCCTATGCTTTGTCCTGTCTTCAGGGTAGGACAACAGTCTATGAACCCAAATGGAACAAAGCATTTCCCTGAAAGTCCGGGCAAAACACCCCAGCTCTGTAGAAACTCAAGGCTGAGGACTCCTCTCTCTCAGCCTTTCTGATGCCTCGCTCTAAGCAGAGGCTGCAGATCCCACCCAAGGCACTAATTCCCACCAAGCACTGTACAGGACACATGACACTGTGCTGTACCATGTACAGCAAGGTTTAGCACCTGGAAGCCAGATATCTGCCTTGCCCAGTTCTTCCAGTCCAAGACCTCAATAACTTACAAAAGATCAGTAGGAAAAGTCACATTGGGTTGTCTGTGAGAGACTAAGAAACCATTTGCCTGGCACACACAAAGGGCAAAGTCAGACTAAATAATGTAACAGTCTCTCCTGGCCTCAACCAGGAGCTTTATCTCAGAGGGGCTGGGAGACTAATTAATTTGTGCTTTAAAAAGCCCTTCAGAAACTTGGAAGAATAATGCTAGTCTTCTTGCAAAGTATTCATTCTTCTTCAGTTAATTTAATTCAGATTCCTTTTCCCTTAGCACGTATGAGTGCATCCCCCAGTAAGATACACTGAATTAAGTCCACAAGGTGCTTTGCAGTTCACTAGGCTGATGTTTGCATCTGTTGCTTCAACACACTGCTTTCGTATTCTGTATGTGTAAGGCTGACTGAAAAATTAAGGAATAAATTTAAAAATTAGACTGTAATGAGGTAACTGAGTTTGCCCCTTGTTTCTCTCTGTAGTCCTCAGCATGCCAGAAGGTTGGGAACAATATATGCCTACTCAGTGGTGATGACCTACAAGAAAAAGGAGAACTAGGTATATCCTTTCATACTATCAGGATATCAGGCTTGCTCTAAATTACGGTAAAATAAAACAATGGCAGCATCATACCATGTCTCCTGCACGAAACCAGGGTCTGCCTCCAACTAGGTACTTGAGGCAGAGGAATAAACACTGAAGAAAACCATCCCAGACACTGGGATACTGGGAATAAATTTCCCAAAGCAGTGCTAACAAGAACCACAGTTATGTTCAGGGAACATGCACATACTCTCCACCAACACTGATTTGCTGAAGTGAACAGTAAAAGAAAAATTTATCCTGAAAGAACCACAAGCCTTGCACAGGAATGCAGGAGCCAAAGACACAAAAGTGTGGAGCAAGCAAAGTTGCCATTTTGTCCTCTGGAACAGTATTGTATTTTAAACACAGCCAGAGCTTAAATCAGTCTTAATCCACATTTCTACCTTTTAGCTAATCTTCAAAAGATGTGATTCTTTTTGCATAGAAATCAAGACAGGTTCATCCACAACCAAATCATGCTGTATGTCAGAATATATACTATACCTTCTAAGAATACAACATAGAAATGCTATTTAAACAGCTATAACCTACCAGAGTAGGTAATACCTTTGTATTACCTTCATGTTTGTTGTATTAAAAAATAGTAAGCTGTGTTTCTATTGTGATCTTAATATATTTGCTCCAAGCTCAGCTTGGATGACTGTGGGATCTTCTTAAAAGACACACACCAGAACACTAAAAAATGGTATAAACTCAATAACTAAATTATTTTTTCATAACTTGTGTACATATGAAGGAAGCTAAGTTAATCCAATTTGTATTTTAAATTGATCAAAAGGAAACATTGCCTCAAATAAGGAAGTGGACACAATCAGTTCTAGGTCCCAAATTACTCCAAGATTATAACCATGCCAGATGTTGAAACACAGATTTTACTTGCAGATTGCAAGAGGAGAAACAGATTTCTCCCAGTATTTTAACTCAGCTCTTCAGCGCTCAATAAACCAGTCACTAAACTGAATCAGAAGCTGAAACAGAAAATGACCTCACAGCTCCTGCAGCAGAGGCAAGAATGACACCGTGATGTCAAAACCTCAGTTTCAAACTGATCCCAGTTGCTTGAAGTCGAAGCAACTGGGATCCCTTCAGATCAGTGGCTGCAATTTCCTGTTAAAATTTTAACTGCACATTGCTCTATTCTGCACACAAGCAGCTAAAGATGGAAAATGCATTTAACACATCACAGCAAGCTTAGTTCTTTGCTGTTTCATAATAGTATCAGACCCAGTTTCAGACCATTTGCTTTCACCTTTGTTCTAAACCCATGCCAATGTATTTGCTGGGGGTCTGTATCCAGACTCTGGGATCTGCAGATGGATGTGGTGCTGTGCTGCTTGGAGCACTGGCCCTGAGCACACCACCAGGACAGGCTGCACTTCCCTGGCTTCTTCTCCCTGCCCCCATCACTCTCTGGTCTTGTATCTTCTGCTACACAGAGGATATGAATCACAGCTGAAATTCCCTCAATGCACCTTGAAATAATGAGGGTTTACTGCAGGAGCACTCTTCCCTTATCATTCACATCCTGATTCCAGCCCCCGACCCTTCCCAGTGTTTTATAATCCCCGAGGATTATTACATTCATTTTTGAATAACAGGCAAATAAAGCTCATCTAGAGAGTGCTGGTTCTTCTAGCTGCTCCCCAGGGACACCTACACTGCCCATATATTCAATTTGGTGTTAATAAACCATAATGAGTCAGCAGAAATCGCTCCTATCCCAACCATATTTCCCTGAGGGTGCCAGCAGATGTTCAAAGGAGAGATCAGCAGCAGGGCACTGCCAATTGCCTTCATGTTATTTTAACCTCACTTGTCTGTTCTGCTTTTAATTGCCTACGTTATAAAGAGGGGATAAAAGCAACAAATCTTTTTGATGAATATAGTTCACTCCTGCAAAGACAAAAATCTAGAAACTCCCATTCACACTGGCATGGAAAGACACATATAATATTGCTTTATCACCAGGAATGATACAAAGCCATTGTCATCTAAATCAATCGGTCTCCTGTTTGCCACATGACACAGCACAATAAAGCCCAAAGGGTTTTGTCCACATTTGCAGATGCACATGGTTTAGTGGTGGATTTACCAGTGCTAAGCCAGTGGCTGCATCCTAAAGCATTTTCTAACCTGAACAGCTCTGTGACTTCCTGCAAGTCCCCCACGGCAGAACTCCTGCAGAAGCACGTATGGAATATTACATTCAGCTCCGGACAGCTCATTACCAGAAAGATAACACATTAGACAGAGTTATTAGAGAAGCAACAAAAATGATAAGTGAAGATTGAAGAGCCTTATTACATCAAGACATTAAAAGTTAACTGCATAAAGGTTGACTAGGGAACAGCTTTCTGGGGGACACAGTTACAACCTGTAAATATTTGAAGGAAGGATATGAAGGATATGTACGGCAATAAGGAAAATTAATTACCTAGGATGGGAGAAACAGATACAATTACGAATAAAAAGATGAAATTAAGAAACGTCTGACTCTCAAGGAAAAAAAGAAGGGTAATAGAAGGCAGGCTTTGAGAAGCCTATTGCTTGGATGACTTAATAGGTCTTCTATATCTCTGCCTCCTGTAACTCCATGATAATAATGATGGAGCAAAAGAAAGGACTCAAAGTATGAAATCCAATTAATTCTTCGCCACTAGGCAAACCATCTTTATCAGATATGTTGGCTTAGCAATAAGCTTAAGCTTGGCATGATAGATCCTACCTGTCAGTTATTCAGATGTAGCTTTTTGTAAAGTCTTCAGGGAAGAGAAGAGTATTTTTATACTTTCTTTAAAACACAGACTACATCCATTAAAGGAGGAAGTTATAGTAAAAAGATTTGTGGCATTTTCAGCCTAATCTGCGCATCTGACCAGTGTCATATTTAGCATTATCTAATCTGTTTTGTGCATCTAACAGACAGAAAACCCTTTGGGACATCCTCCTCTTTCTTTCTATCACACAGCATCGAGTGTGTTGACAGCCTCAACAAATAATAGCCACTTCCAGGGGAGGGAAGAAGTCAGAGCTAGCACACAGTGTGTAGTATTATTTTCAAGGGATGAACCCTTACATTAGTAACAGAAGTCTTCATGCACATTCCAGCAGAATAACTCCTACTTTTCTCAGGAAAAAGAACTTTACAAACACAGAACACTCAGAAAAAAAAAAAATCAATTGAACAAGTACAGAAAATGGTAAGGTATGAAGAACTGACAAAGAGGACACAAATTATTGAGAAACAGAAGGAAATAAATACTGAGACAAAAATTTAGTCTAAAGTTTAGACTAACATGAGGAGCATTTTAAAGACATACACAATTTGTATGTATGATACCATCTTTAAAAGGATAGTCAGGCATCACTTCTCAAATAACAACATCACTAGGGGTATATTTAAAAGAACTCATATCAGTCTACTTCTCTGTTTCCATGCAAATGTTTCATCCACAGCTCATACTATTAATTGACACTATTTTGGCTCATACAAAACTCCTGTAGAAGCCCAAGTGAGGAGCCAAGAAGTCTGCTCACCATTTTAGTATCTGCCAAAGTTAATTTCTGAAAGAGCATACAGGGACATACATGGTTATATAATGGCATGCTGCCCTTTAAGGTGTTCTGAATTAAAACATAACAAGCCACAGATTATTTATAAGATCAGTGGGAGCAAGTTATTGCTGGCAGCCTGCAGGGCACACCTGGACACTCCTCTGACAAACTCCTCCTTTTAATATCTGATATTTCACACTCATACTAAGATATTGCAGACTCATGGTTATAAACTCCAGTTTGGAATCACGTACCCCTTACAACTTTACCTCCACCACCTTGAATGTTTGCTTTTATGCAGAGGTGCTGCCTGTGCTGCTCTTAGATGAACTGTCTTCTAGGAAGTAATGCCAGCACTGAATGAAATACTGATATCCAAGGATGAGACAGTTTTTACAGAGACACTTTGTTTTACAAATGCTCTCAGTTAAGCGCATGAAGCATCTGTTGTGTACTGCTCCCTGTACACCACATGGATATTCAGGAAAGTAATTTACATTAAGTAGTACAGTGAGGGAGATGAACACTCCCACCTCATTTGCCACAGTCTTCAAATGGTGTGTGCATTTACAGAGTTGCTAGTTTCAGCTAGAAGAATTTAAAGTATATATTCAGAAAACTAATTTATCTGGCTCAGTTTTCCTATCTTTAATATTAAAATAAAATTATTCCCACGTTTAGATAAATAACTTTGGATAAATACCTTTTTCTGCTCATAGAAATTTATTTTTCCTGACAAATTTTCAGGTAGTATGAAAAGTATACTTAAAAAAAAAAATATTGCAAGACTTTACTGAGATTAAAAAATACTATTTTACTCACTTTTCATTGCACAATTAATGATGCAATATTTTTTAAAAACTGTCTGGAAAGATATAGTCATTAGGTCATTAAACAGCCTAAATTCCAGTCAAAGTCAATAGGACTTGAGCACTTAGGATAACTTGCTCCACTGGAAAAGTGAAGAGAGACTCTCAAGACACATGGCTATACCCCATGTTAGGTTTTTTTGCTTCCAGCTTCACCCCCTCAGCTGTCAAGTAGCACTTGCAGGCAGGCACGTGCTTTGCAACTCCTAAAACTTATGGGCAAAACCAAACACAATGACAGATTTTGTAAGAGTGGTGAGAAATAAGCTCTAAATAAAGAAGGAGACTTTTTATCATCTCAAGTGATTCTGTATTTGTCCACACCACTTCCAGCATACTGCTACTACAGCGACAAATAAGGGCATAGCTCAACAAATCTCAAACAAACCCAAAGTTTGGATTACACTGGAAAGCCTATCCTTTTAAAGTCCTGTAATTTTTTTGTTTCTTTCTTTAAAAATCACTTAAATATCCAAAGAGGAGCATCAGTGTCTGAATAAGTTCATTATCAAAGGAAAGAAGAGACAAGAAACATGCCGAGAGGGAAGATGGGTGAAGCTTAAGAGAAGTCACAGCAACTGTGCATGGCCTTATGTACCAGAGTCAGTATACAATTGAAAAGCTATTCCTAAGAAGGGTAATATTATTCTGCTGCTTTCAATTCCTGACTCTTTAGAATTAAACAAGGAAACTGAACATTGCTCAGGGCTCTCTGGTTTGGAGCTCAAAGGACAGCCCTGCGCCCACCACACCCGAGCTGTCTGAAAACCAACATGCAAGAGCTGCAATCTATGCGAACTCATGGCAGAAAGATGTGGTGACCAGAAGCATGGATAAAAGATCTCTTCTGCTGCTGGGGTGTACATGTTCTTGCAAAAACTAGAAGACAATTCACTGACAAAGGGAAAGCCCACCAAGCCTCACAGAGTGCCCACCACAACCCCACTAACACTTCTACTTTGATAACCCCAGAGATTCTCTGCTCACAATTTAGCCCTTCCAAGGTCTGAGCTATCACACCATCTTCCTTATGAAAGCTTACTTAAAATTTCAATGGGAATGACCTTCATAAAACTTTACACAAAACTATCCTCTTGGACAGACTATGAAAGAATGCTGTCTTCACATCAGCTTCCACGTGGACTTTGCTTTGCACTATGGTGCTGAGGAATGACCCCAGTTGAAAATGGGGACTTTAACACAGTAGCCTCCTTACCAAGGGTTTTCATGAGACTATCAACCTCTTTTTGTACCATCCTCTAACACTTCCCCCATTCTTACCCTTCATTTCACCCTGACTCTAGAAGCTCCCATAACCTCCATACAAAACTATGGCTAAATGTTTTAGGGAGTCATGCTGCAACTGAGGGCTGATTTTTTTTTCCTGAACTGATTTTCATGAATTGTTTCAATTGTGCTCACAGCACACCCTCAAAGGTGAGATACAAAAGCAGAAATCCTAGTTTCTATGACCCTGGTAGAAACTTTGCTATATGCCTGTATGTCAGAGGTCCATAGGCAGAACTACAGAAGCCCCTGCTGAAGCATCTGTTTCCTTTGGGAAAGACGAAGTGGAAACCAACAAAACTGTACAATTAGATTCTGAAAAAAACACCAACCCAAACCGACCAAATGGTATTGCTGCATTAATAATTGCACTCTGAATGGACAAAACTGCTTACACGGAGACAGGCAGGCATGTGGATGCATTCTGTAATGTAAGCTTCCCAGCAGCCACACATGACAACACAAATTTGCTTTCACACTCCTACCCTATCCAGTCTTGGTGTAAGCTGGAGACCCTGAGGCAAAGCAGGGTGACCTTTTGGACATGCTAGATTAACTGTGTGTCTGCATGCACAAACGAGCACACTCAGAGCAGCTTTATAAGGAATAGTGTTTAAATTATTTTCTTCCCACCTAAGGAACTTTTCCAGATGGAAGATAAAAATGTGTCTGAGCATACCTAAACCAGATAAACTGTACTGAGCGAAACAGAGCTGTACTCAAAATTCAACAGGAAAAATGCTTTGAGATGTTCTTTCATTAAGGATTTAACTCATGACGTGTCACACAAACCCAGAGGAAGAAAAACTGCTGACTGCAAGGCTTTGGGATCCAGAGCACACAGGGTCTAGATCCTGCCCTTCATTTTTAAATTCTCTTACACAATAAGTTGGGTGATGATGACCTGACTTTTGTGAATTATTCTCTTTCCTTAGCTGTCAATTTAATTGTGCATAAAAGGGCTTCAGCAACCTGTGTTTATTAAAATTGCCCACTTTTAATCTTGTACCAAGTGCTCTCCAAAGAAAAATGAGAGAAGTGCAGAGAGCAATGTAATCCAACTACAAGTCCAACAGTTCCCATCTTTTATACAATAGAGCTAGTAAAGTGAACTTATAAAATAAAAAAAAAACTAAAAAGAACATTTCAGTATGGGTCATTTTGAAAAAAAAAATGGCTCAACACTAGGACTGAAAGGAAAATGGCTGCATACCTCGATATAACAAATCTTATTCTGAAACCATAATTCACCTGTAACATTTATATTGATTTTTACAGATAATAATATTTCCCCCTAAAACATATTGTCTTCACTCCATTGATCAGAGGTGATATATAAATGTTTCGATCATTCTGATAAAACTTTCATCTACACACACATATCCTGCAACTTTGCTGAGCTCCAAAATATGTAGTTAGTGCACGCTAGGTCAAAAGAATCTGGATTTTTGTTATGGGCTGTTTCATTCTATATATGCACAACCTTACTACGATCACACTACTGGATTTACCAGCAACCATCAGCTGTTTGTATTTTCTACAAGAAAGTAACTGCATCAAAAAGAAAGGTTTTATCCAAGACATTTTATGAATTTGGCACATTACTGATATTCTTAGGTTCCCTGTTGATACAGATCCAGATTTTTTTCATCCTAACACACTGCCACTAGTTCAAACTGGTGAATAATACATTAACCCTCACTAACACAATAAGTCTGACACTACATCAGCATGGTATGTTGAGACAGTATCAGATACAGGTGAGCAATAACATTCATGAAAACTGAAATTGCATTTATAATACAGATGCTAAGATTAAGGTAAGTAGTCAAGAGACAGACACTTGAGGGGCTATTAAAATCATTAACAACACACATCACTTTAATGGACCATAAAAATGTTATACGTGACTCTCTAAAGTCAGTGTACATACACATTACAGCATCTCCCCAATTCCATTTCACTACTCCAATGAACCTAAATACTGACTTTCATAGAACAAGCCTAAGAGATGATTCTAAAAGTGCCATGTTTATAACATAGAGCTAATTCTTATGTGCAATTCCCATCAAAGTATAAAATACCACAGCAGGTTGAGCTGTAGGAAAGGAGAGTAACCAACATTCATTTTATCTAGACTACCAATAACTCAGAAAGCTGACATAAGCAAATCCATCCTGAATATGGAAATCAAGACACAGAAGGGTCTGCCTTTCATTAGTGATTACTTGAAGCATTTGACTGTCATTCTGAAACTAAGCACAGTCTTTACGAACCAAATAAAGGCTCTTAGCTCAAATCCCACAAGCAACGAAGGATATTTTTACTTCCACCTCTGTCATTAAAAACTATCATGACAGAAGACTAATTCTGTGCACACAGTGGCTACACCAAAACAATTCTACAGCAGCGTCAATGCACTCTCTTTTATTCCCACTGTATTGGCCCTTGAGGAAATGTGTCCCCTATTAAAAAGCATTTTATGCAGCCCAATCACTCATTACTCTGCAGGTATTTCGAGATTTGGCTTCATTACACATCGCAGCACAACCAGCAGTGATCAAGGATAATAATTCAGTGTCAAAGCAGCATTCTGATATTTTGAACTTAAGTCAGACAATATCCTGACTTGTCTGGTCACTATCTCAAGAAACATTAGTCCTCTCAAAGTGTCCGTTTACAAGTGAGAAGGTGCATTCACCCATCCCAGGAAATCTGGTGCTGGTGAAAGGAATGCCAGAGGCCCAGTGTGACCTCGCTGCTTCTCTACCACTTCATTTTGAAGAAACCAGTATCCAATATCACTCTGAATCAAGCCAGGCATGGACTTGCACATGGATACCCAGTTTTCCAGACCATTGTATTTACTACCTGTTTTGCATCCTTTGCTTGAGGAAGTTTTATTCAGAAGACTCAGCAAAATATTCTGTGATGCTCTAACAAATTTAAAGACTTAGCAAAATGTCTTACAAAAGTCTTCTCACCGGTTCTGCTCATTGAACAGCCTGCCTGTTAGCAACACTTCCCCACCCCATTATATAAGTTGATCTTTCAGAATGAACTCTAAGCCTGTAAATGCAACTCAAACAAAATTTTGCGTTTGTGAAGCTTCCTCCTCCTTCTCCATGTGAAACAGCTCCAGCTCTTCCATACTGCACTACTGCTTGAAAAAATTACCATCAGTAAAGGTGTCAACATAATATCCTAATTTGAATGGTTATTTTTCCCCTTGTTAAATCCTCAAGTGTTTTGAATACAGCACCAGGGTATAATCGAACGTGAATAAGTAATGAAAGATAACGATGTGGATTTAAATAAAATATCCCCTATTACCATCCTTAATTCTTATCTATTGTTAAGACGACAGCCATCTGGAACACTACAGCAAGGTGCACATTCAAGAAGAACCCAGACAGAACAAAGTGCAATTCAAACCCCTCAATAACAGCCTGAAATCGAGTTTTAAGAGGACACCTGGCTACCAAGAAATACTGCAGCCGCGCAGTATATACATGGAACGCTCGTTCCAAGCGTGCGCTCTGCCGCGGGACGCGAGGCCGGCGATGCGGGGAGTCCGGGAAGAGGAGCTCCCTCCCTGCCTCCCTCCCTCCCTGCCTCCCTCCATCCCTGCGCATCCCTGCGCATCCCGCGCCTCTCCCGCGCCAATGCCGCCCCCTCGCGCTGCCCGCCCGGCACAGGCGGCCCGCGGCTCCCAAAGGCCACCGCCACTTTAATTGCTGATTAATTACAGCCTTTCACCAAGGTCAAAAGGAACATTCCGAGGCAGCATAAATAAAGCGGAAAATACATCATATTGAAAAAGCTTTTTTTTGTTGTTTTTAAGTGAAATCTGATATTTGCTGCCCTAAATGTGCATAGAGCTTGCCTCTCACAGTGCAAACCCTGCAGTAAGGCACTTCTCTTGTATATGAAAATAGTGATGCAACCCACACGCCAAACACAATTTAGCAAACATGAGGCTCTTCTCCAAATTAAATAATTCTAGAATATACTTTCTCTTGAAATTAATTCTTTCCCAAACAAGACTGGCCAATAATGTTACAATACCTGTAATTATATTGGTGTGATATTTGTAGGAACATCAAACTTTTAAATTGATCCAATTCAGAAATAATGGAAACAGCAGTGCAGAGTGGCTGTTGAGTGCAAGCCATAAATCATACAAATTGCATAATTATAACTTCCATGACTCCAGAGACAGTTTGCACTAGGAAAGGCAATGCATGATAAAACAAGATGAATTTCATAACCCCTGAAAGGAGAATGCTCCAGTATAGTTGCAAGGAAACAGGCAATAGCACAGTGTCTCCTCAAGAGCACATTTGACTACTGGGGATCCACTATCCACCTTCAGTGGGACAGAGGTGCTGCAGAGGTGGTGGTTTCAAATCCTAGACATAGAAGAAAGTGAATCCTGATATTGCACACTGACAGAGCGCTGAGCCACTGATCTCCCATTTGTTCCTTAAGGGGAGAGGCAGGGGAAGAGGAAATTTAATTCACCTGATTCCAAAGGTTTGCAAGGGGAGAAGACTTAAGATTTGCTTTTGGCTGAAGGAAATATTTCATACATTACCAAATCAAAAGCTTCTTTCAGTCTTCAACATCTTTTCTTCAAATACGTCCTTGGGTTCTGTGCCTCCTTCCTGCCACGATTTAAATTCTTCCATTGAAGTTTGTTGTTTCTTTTTTTCACCCTCTCTCCCAATTCTCCACTTCGTTAGATTAAATAAAATTAAATTATTTGCAGTATCCAAATCACAGCTGCTCCCTCAGAACAAGGGGGGAACAGCCTCTTTCCTTTTTTCTTCATTGCAATTGATTTACTACCAGTCACAAGTGGGCTGAGCCAGTGCCATGGGATGCCAGGCAGGGTGTCTTCCAATAGTGCCAGCACAAAATAAGTGGCAAAGAATGACCTGGCATAAGGCTCCTCATAGTACTTAGTTAAGCTGCTGGAGTCAATGGTACAAGACTTCAGTGAATGTTTCAACAGTTTAACTTAATCTTACTTTCCCACTCCTAGCAAATTGCTCCCATTTTCCAACCAATTTACAGCCCACATTCCTACTCTGCTGTTATGACTGTTTACAGTAGATCAGATTTGCCTGTGATTGTTGAAGCAATAACTCTCAACAAAGAGGGCAGCAGGAACATATTTCAGTCTAATAAAATAAATGATGGCAGATTAAGTTCTCTTTTAAAGAATGCCTTATCAAAACCTCCAGAGAGACTGTCATAACACAGAGGCAAGGGGATGGTTGCCAAAGCTGGGAAGAGTTGAAGATCCTGCTGTCACTCACACATAGTGTGCCAAAATAACAAAAATAATGTGTGAAAAAAGCAATCACCTACAGTAGGAACGGGGAACAAAAGCTAAATGAGTTTTTCCTGTGCTAGTGACCTTTGACTGCAAGACAGTCAGGTAACTTTTCCTACCTAACCTCTTATTACAGAATTGTTCTTGGACAGCAACTCTTATAACTTTGAAGGCTCACAGTACTCAGTCTCCAACTATTCACTGAAGTATACCCTTTGCACTGAAGGAGAATTCTTCACCAACCAATCATTTCAGGTAGGCTATTCCCAGAAATTCATCTTTTTTGCCTTTTTAAACTCTCTAGCTCATGTATTTCCAGACACATCTTAGGTATACAAGTTTAACACCAGTTCTACTGTTCAGCAGCAAAATGCCACAGAAGAAACAAAGACAGACAGACGGAGATAATTATTTCCAATGAAAAGTAATTTTGGGCTCTCTGCTGCTTAATACAGGAAAAATACCCCTCTGTGGGATCATCATATTCTGCCTTGAGAGCTTGGTACTTCATCACAACACGGACCTTTTTCCTAACAGGGAACTGAAAGAACAGATGGGAACCTGGAAAACACTGCTGAAGGAAACACACATTTGCAATGTGTGATGGCACAACAAAGCCAGGATTGCCCCAGCACAAACCCTTTAAGCACCACATTGAACAGGCAAAACAGGCAGGGTAAGAAAAACATTTGGTTTGTGATAAGGAAACTGTCCCACAGTGAAGGTCCACCAGAGAGTGCACAGAGGGTTTTTTCCAGCCTCATTACTATTAATGGGAGCTGACCTCCTTATAGCAAGGGGGAGCAGGATTTTGGTTGAAGGCACTTCTCACACCATCTGCATGTTCTGGGACAAGAAAAGGACCTGGCACTGTAAAGCACCACACAGAGATGGGTGTCCTGCTTGAGAATTCAGATACATTGCCTCTGGGACTGTGAAGTGAAACACCCTTTGTTTACACTGCCCAAATACAAAATACAGCCTAAACAAATTTCTTGGGACAGTGAGAAGGTATATACACAGAAGAAAGATGCATAAATGGCTGCCCATTTGGGTTATTCTCTTGCACTAAACATGCAGGCTGGGAAAAAACCCACTTTTCAGCAAGTATTGGCAAGTTTTAGAGCAACCACCTAACTACCAAGTCACAAATCATGCAAGTGGAATGAAAAATCCATAAGTCAGGTTTGCTATACGTGGGTTGAAACAAGGAAGAAGGTCCATATTTTTCAAAAAGAAATAACATTAAGCATTGAATTTGGAAAGCACAGTTAAACTGGGAAAAAACAAAGGTAATAAAAATAAATTTGAGAACAGAAAATTGAAATAACAGTGAAGTGGGCCATGTAAGTTACTTCAGGAACCTTTTGCATTAGAAAAACTATCAGAAATAAGAGAACAGCATAATAAACTAAATGAAATCATTTTACACATACACAAATACAAATAAAAATACAAAAAATTCAGGTTTGAACAGAGATGAGGAAAGATAGAAAAGAAATAAAATAAAACATGTCAACAGGACTTAAGAAAGTTGAAGGCTTACAATGAAAGTGAACATAAAACAAGAGTGAAAAGAGGGGAAAGAAAATGAAATGTTGTGAACAAATTATTGCTCAGAATTTAGAGGTTAAAATGCAGAGATGCCTGGCATTTATCAAAGATGGAGAAGTACTAAAATACAAGGTTTGCAGAATGCCTAATGGTAGAAAAAGGGCATAAAATAAACATAGAGATAAACAGAGAATGACAAAGATGATGGACGCTGGGCATTCAGAACTTTTAAAACAACTCCCAAAATCCCAGAGAATTTTAGAAGATAGAGGTTTTCTTACTTCTTTATATTTCTTTGAAAGGCATAAGAGGATGCCTGTTACACTACAGAGGGATGCTACAGAAGCAGAACTAAACTAATAAATGTATACCCTGATGGTTCTCAGCTGCAGTTCAGCATTTTAGCACTGTGACCAAGTATTCTAACACAGGAAAAGATCCTTCTGCCCTGGTACTTCAGCCTGCACAACTGTGAATATGTCTTCCACTTAGACCAGTGAATATTGGTTTTCAAGGTCAGGCAGACAGCTTGTAAAATGCTCTATGCTTTTAGAGTTCTGTGTTTTCCTGTGCTCTCCATTTCCCCAGTCAATCTGCTCTTATGCCACATAAGTAACCTCAGCAGGGGTCACCACAAGAGGCAAAATGCAAGCAGCATAAGAATGAGGAAACACCTACATACTGGGCCTTTGAGTCAGAGAAGGCTTCTGTATGGCATCTTCTTTTGAGAATAAATCAATGAGGTAGAGAGCGTGGTCTTGCTGAACTGTACACTGTCCTGGAAAAGGTGTGAAATTGTGCTCCATATGATTAGGAGCTCAGACAAGCGGGACTTCAATGAATTATCGAATTGTAAGAAAACAATTTCGTATAGTGTAAGATGGAGATGAAAATAAACCATGCAGAGATTGAAAAGTATTGTGAGGTAGTAAATCAAAAATTATAGATAAAAAGTGGGAAGGAAGAGAACCAGGCATTACTGCACAACCTAATTAATTTTAACACTAATAGAAAATGTTGCCATTCTGCATTGGGATTTATTCATGTAAAAAAATAGCTTCTCTAGTTATCATTCTATTTATAAAAAAACAGTTCTAGAACACAAGTCTAACAGAAGTTATTGCTTTCAATGATCCTGTTCATCTGCAAAACACAGTATGATCTCTCCAAACTTATTCCAGCTGCAACTACATATCAAAAACCCCAAACAGTTACTGGGCATTTACAATAAAATCTTTGCTGAACTCTGACAAAAGACAATTGTCCTGCCAGTTAAAAGGCTTTTTTTTTTTTTTTTCTAATCTAAAATTGTCAGCTTCAATGCTTCAATTACTAGCCATTAGAAATGATTGCTTCTGCTTCTGTCTATCACTATGATTCCACTATCAAGTTCTGGTCTCTGAGCAGGTAGTTGCAGGCTATAACCAAAGGATCTCAGACTTCTGTTCCTTAAACTGAACAAAGATGGCTCATATCTACAACCGGTTTTACCCAGCCTCATTGGCAAAATCTTTTAGGACACATGGGATTTGTTTATCATTTTCCTCTGGTCTATAATCCATACCACAGACAGGATGCAGGCAAAATCTTTTTGAGTGTTGTCCAATCTGCTCTTGAAGCATCCTTGGACTACAACACTGACACACCATCCATGCTTTTTTGGGCTGGCAAAAGACTCAGCCAAATACTTGCCAAAACCTGTCAAAAGCTCAGTTCAGCACTGCAAAGCTGCAGGAATCATTGTCCCCCTGACTAGAATTTTGTTATTTTCAAGTTTTCTCCAGACTGTCATTACTTACCACACAAGCAGAAAGGATATGGAGAAAAAAAAGAGCTCATCTAAGAAATATCCAGATCTAAGGTACTGAAAAGGACACCACCATTTTTGATGCTTCAGACAGAGTCTACAGCTTCTTTACAGGGCATCTCTCCCACTGGAATTCTATCTCTCCACCTAAGGATGTGGCTGACCACTTCATGAGCTGATGAACAATGATATGTTATACCAGTACTCACATAGCTTTTTTCACAGGTATTGAATAGAAGTGAATAAACTTCACACTTCTAACATTTTTCTGCTGGCACAGGAATTTATTTTTTTTATCTCTACATCAAAGAACATTTAAACATATTAAGAACTAGATCAAGAACATATATATACCCAGAAGATTGGAAACTTAAAAATATAAGAGCAATACAGTTTCATTCAGGTCATACAGTTTCGTTTTTTACTGCAGCAACAAGAACAAATGCTACAGGTGATTCTGTTGGAAATTCTACAATGCATATGCTTTGACTTGTAAAAAAAATTATTTTTCTCCTAACTACAGAGAAACAATACCCAAAAATAATAATTCAACTGTAAAAGTCAAAAGGCTGTTAAGCTCACTGAACTAAAATCAATAGCAATTAGCTTTTAGCTTAAACATTCAAAATAAAACACCTGATTATTCTTTAGTAGACAACGACTACCAACTTCAAAATTTATCATTTTGTCATAAAGCTGAAGGATTTCCTAGTTAAAAGAATTTCTGACCAAGTCCTGCTCTTATGTGGACTACACTTTCACAAAGTAAGATGACCTGCATCGAAGCAGCTCAGCTCAGAAACAGATGCTGCAGCTTCAGTGTGGAAAATCCCAGAGGTGAAACCCTGAACTCTGCTGAAACTGGAGGCAAAACTCTTATTGGTATCAATGGATCAGAATTCCTGCCTCCATGTGTTTCCAAAATTCTCTCTCCAACAAAAACATTCAAAATTAAGATTATGAAAAATCTAAAATAGCTGCTGTTTTCTGCAGGATTTAACATTTTCCAAAGGTTCTTAAAGCCAAGCCTACAAGGAGACATGGCTGGTGCCTATTTGCTCTTTGGAAAAGCACAGATTTTTTTTATCTGTACAAGGTTTTAGAACACAGGAACTGGGAAAAAAATCAGTAGATAAAATGTTTCTATGACTTCTGATCCAGATATAGGATTGTTTATCTGCAGGAAAATACACATAGTTTCAGCCTGTCATTTCCAGCTCACATTGTTAATTATATTTCAATGCACCTCACTAGATAAGAGGTATAATCCGGCCAAGAGCATCTAAAGGTTGTAGTCCAAATTATGCAAGGTGTCTTGCAGCTGATAATTCCAACAGGTAATGAACTGTTTAATCTTATGCAGCTTGGCAAGCATGCCTGTTTATCTTTACCCAAGCCTTCAACATGCACATCAAACCAAAGATATCATGCACAAATATGATGAGTGAATCTTCCCAGTTAGCATCGCTGTTGTAACTATATTCTACTACAAAATTTTTGCATAAAGAAACAAACCAAGTTCAAACACAACAACAAAAAAAGCAGCATTTAAAATATCCAGTTCTGTGAATTTCCTGTATTTCTTACATGATCTCAGCTTATCATTTGAAATCTGGCAGGCCATCAGAAATACTGATCACAAGCACCTGTTGCACATGAGCCACAGATTTCTTGCCATTATAGATGACAAAATCCCTGGGCCTTACACTATCACCTGCTACTATCCTCTCCCGTGCCCAAATTTTGAGTCTGTGGAGCACACACCTCACAACAGGATTGTAACAGAACTATATCCCAAGGAAACTGTGGCCCAAAACAACTGAAACATCAGCAATCTGCCTCTGTTCCTGCTCAAGCAAGAACAGAAATCAAACTGAAGGACACAGAGTTCCAGGCATTACCGATCCCTCAGTTTTCTGCCTTTTGCTCCAGTTTATGTCTCCAAGGACAGAGAAAGAAAATTCTTGGGTGAAAACTTGCAAAATAAAAAAGAATAAAAACCAAAATGATGAGATGGAAGGTATTTAACTCTGTTCTAAATAATATTTCCATTGCCTCAAAGTAATCAGTTAGGATTTAATGGAAGTACAGAAAAAGACTAAAAGCTTAGCAAAGATGTAAATACATTCTCTTTGGGGAATCAAAGCCAGAACAAATAATCTCTCTTTCTTCCATTTAAATTCTCTGTATTTCTACTTGTCTGTCTTGGTAAAAGGTGTAAATTGGAAGAGGTTTTCTATTGTAAAGCCTTCTTTACTGTAATACATGTAGCATTAAAATAATTTTAGAGACAAAACCCATCTCTTCTAGAAAGGATTAGAATTTCAGTAGGTTTATCCTGGATTTATCATCAGGTACTATACCTCCCCCACCTTTCAATAAATACTATCCATCACTCCAGATTTGGAGTTATACTTCTGCATATCTGTGGGTATAAAGCCTGCAGCATGTATGGAACCCTGTGGTGATTGAAGGCACAAACTATACAGCAGACAGTAATTTCAATCACTTTAAATATTTAATTAAGTGAAAACTCAGTCAAGGCTGGTAACACCCCTATTTTACAAAATCTTTTATAACTTTCATTTAGCTTGTATCTTTACCACTGTATCTGCAAATACTTAAACCAAAAAAAAGCAAGAAAGAATGAGGCAAAAATTACTCCACATCTGACAATCAGAAATAACAAAAACTGGAGAAAAACCCCTGTACTTCATGAGAGACACCTTATATTCCAAATGGGATGGTATCCCAGGGGTTTCTTTTGCTTAGATGTACATACTTTTAGATGCTGTATCAGAATATTGCCAGTCAATATCAAAGCAAAGATGAAAGGCAGTGTCTGGGAAAAATAAATATCTGACTTCAGTCCGTGAGGTAACCTTCCCACCAATGTAAGGAGGTGTAATTCTTTACAAACTGCATGTATTTATGCAAGCATAGAATTAGATTTGTACACTGCAACTCAAGAACACTGTCAAAACTCTTAAATGAAAACTTTTGGGTGGAAAAGAACTAAAGTGCTACAATTTTGAATCAAAATCCACAGATCTGAAAAATATCTGCAATTAAAAGGTTAAACAGTATCTTCACTCTCTGCTTCTGCTGTGGCATACTCTTCTAGCTTGTCAGTTTTATGTCAGTGATCCCAGATGACCCAAACCAACATTTTCTTGCTTACAGCTACAAAAATTAAATAAAATCCAAAACATTACCCGAATATAAAATGCTGTACTATTTTTATCTTCAATTTGCAGAAAGTCTGAATATTTGAAAGGATAACTGCCTGAGATTGGTTTCACTGAAGTACTACTTGAAAACAAATTAACACTATTTCTTAAATATTCTATCCATCTCTATATTCCTCCTCAAGAGAAACTAAATGAGGCAAAGTATCCTAAAGAGCCCTTTGCACATTTCTGGGACCTGAAAATTCCATGCCATGTTAATATAGCTTGAACAACATAAAAGCAACAACAACAAAAAAAAAGCTGTATGACACTGAGAATAAAAACCAAAATGAATGTAACTTAAAGAAACCTGTGAATGGTAGACCAACTGTTCATTGACTTTTTCAATAAAACTTGAGGTTTTTAGGAGACCAAACACTGTTTTTGTACTTTCAACCTATTAACGTTTCGGGATCAAGTTGTCAAATACATGCTGTAATCCCATCCAAAAGGCCAAATACATACAGGCAGCACCTATATGTAATGGCAAAATGAACAGAAACACGAAATCAATTCCCCGAGTGCCTCCATTACCTCATCTGTAAGACAAGGAAAGCAGTATTTACCGTTTTTGGAAAAATAATTTGATCCTATCTGCTAAGTGTCACTCCATGTCACCACTTTTCTTGGTCGTCTTCTGAGCACTCCACCACCAAGCCCACAGACCTTTCTGCCTGCTTCTGACCTGCTCGTCAGACACAAAATCTTTCTGACAGAACTGGAATTCTCTTAATATAACGTGTAGGAACAGCAGCTATATACTGTCAGGAAAAGAGGAACAAATTTCCTAGCATGATACATACAAACTCCAGAAGAGGCAAACTAAAGAATGTTTGTTGGTTGTCACCAGGGCCAGTGTCACGCTAAAGGAATTTGAATTACATATGGGAACCTGCTCTATCTGGCCAATGAACAGAAGACATTATTTTTTCTCTTTTTTTAGTCCTAGCTCTCTGGCATCTTAGCATCTCATTCTTTTTCAAACTAGCTTTAGTCATTAAGGGAAAAAAACTTGTGGATTTTCAATCTGAGTTCAGTACCTCAGAAGATGCAGCTGCAAAACCAGAAGCGAATGAAGAATGATTAAAATTGGTGGTATGCACTTCCACATTTATTCCAAATTTCACTCATCTGTGTTGCTTCTTCCTACTTATTCTGTTGCATTGCTGTCAGCTGAAGAAGCTGAACTAAAAAGCAGAGCAGTGCAGAAACCTGGAGCAGAGACGGCAAAGCAGAATAATTTGATATGACGCCCACTCAAAAAGTTTAATGCACCGTGTATATAGCTGGCAACAGCATTTCAGATGTAAAGGAATAAGTTGCCTGGAATACTATCAGAACTTTCTGCTTGCTCGTTTGCCTGCGCACCAGCACAATAAAGTGACCACACTGCATTACAGGGGGCAGGTTGCCCACCTCCCACTGCAGTAGGAAGCTGTTCAGAGACACGATTCACCACTAGATTGCACTTCCATGACTACAACAGAACCACTTTGTATTTCTGTGGCCCTAAACTTACAAAACCTTGATGTCTTTATGCTTTTCCTAGTTAAAGATGACATCATATTACCTGAAGAATCGCAGCATAAAACTTCAGACCAAGCTTTATTCCTTGCACCTGGTAGATAATCACCTCTATAACTGCAGCATCAGTATTGGGTCATTTCAGGAGTTATTATTCTGTGTGTAATTACCTCATACTGCTGTCCAAAAAGTATTAGACAGGTACATAAAACATTTCAATAAAGTTATTGCTATCAGATCTTGAAAGAGACAGAAGAGGAGCTCACCTTTGAGCATCAACAGAAAAATGCCCTGATCAAAAGATCTCTACAGATACTGGCGGCTTTGAACCAAGCTGCTTTCTCAGTTCAAGCTGCCTGAATATTTCATATTTTCTGCATTACACATATTTGCATCTAATTATACAGAAAGGCCAGATTAAATTTAATACCTCCATTGCATTTATACAGACTAAACCTCTATGCTCCAAGTGAAAACCAAAGTATTTTACATATTTAAATGAACAACACCAGACAAGATGACCTTTAAAATCACCATTATAAGAAACACAATTACAAGCGACTCAAGACATATGGCAAACTTAATTATGCTTAAACATACTGGTTTCCAATCTTCTAAATCATGACAAAAAATTATGTCTAAAATTAAAATGTAGTTGAGATTTCAGTTACAGGGAATGCCTAGCAGAATTTACTCTTTTTATGTTACTAAATGCTATTGATAGTATTTATCAAAAAAGGCAATTCCATAATACAAAAAAAACCCCCTTTAACTACTTATAGTTAAGTATTACTTAACAAAGATGATGTGGATGATTACATGGAAGCATGACATGGAATGAAAATCATTAGTCTGAATTTCATCCTCAAAGCTTGGTAACAATTTGATACGCAGTTACTACCATTACAGAATTATAAGACCAAAAGATGTGTATGTCTACTTAACTTGTAAGCTGCCAAGTGCTTTAAAATGAGCCAAGAAAATGAGACCCATGCTCACAATCAGTGAAACACAAATAAGCACAGAATAAGCATAAGAGTGTAAGTCCATGCAAATGCAGGAACACCAATTTTTCAAATGAAACAGCAGAGAGAATACCAATGAGAAGAGGGTAATTACTCATGCTGTATTGGCCCAAGACAACACAAAAGGAGCTCTGCAAGACTGGGCTTCTTGGGAGTTTTGTTGTTGCCGTTGTTTCATCCTTTTGTTTTTTTTATGTGGGTGTGACTTTTCCGTGCTGCCCAACAGAAGGCTGCCAAGTGCTACTTTGGAGCATCAACTGGACATCAGCTCAGAGCAGAGGATGTTATCAGCACTGCCATCCCTGTCCCTGCATCACCACCGAGGGTTTTACACCTTCTGTGAATGCTAAACGGAGGGACACTGGCTAAATCCTGCAGGATCACTGTTTAAGCAGAGATGGCCATGGGCATAAGCAATAAGCCATTCAATTTCACCACTCTCTTCAATGACAACAAGCATTTCATAAAGGTGTGACACGCAGAACTTAACGACCTCGCCCAAATTAAAAGTGGAGACACAACGAGACTCAGCAGCTTCTTCTTCCTCCTGGAAGCCCATCTGTTACACACTATGTGGGTTCTCCTTTAATGATTTATTTAAACAGAAGCAATCAAAAGGTTCAGCTCCTCAGTTTAGAATCAGATAATCACTCAGACAGAGGGTGAACTATAGAAACAATATGGAAAGCCTATTTGGTGAAGAAAAACTAGCACTGAGAAAGAACATTAAAACCACCACCTGAAAAATCAGTAAACAAAACATGGACTCATTCTGGTTATGTCATAGGTACATGGCTTTATGTCATATTAAGTTGGTATTTTTTGCAACAATTAAAAATGGTGTAAAATTGTTAATGATCTTTAGACATCTTCAAATAGCAATCCAAAGATCAGTTACAAAGAAAAATAGAGAAGCTTATGTATTACAGCTATCATTAAAACAAATATTTAAACAAACAAAAAATGTAGGTTTCCCAGTGCAAAGTACACTGCATGTGTTTCTACTGTTTTCTGTGTGCACCTACCAGAATAAAAGTGTCTTTGAAAGAGAGTAAAACTGCTTTGTAACAAATGGTCATTAATACTTTGATAAATCACATCCTATACAATTGTATATGAAGAACAGAAGCTTCTTTTCATAAATATTTTGGTACACAGTAGCAAGTATTACATTAAGTAGCCTCACTAGTGATTTCTGTTGTCCACAAAATATTAAATTTTAGACTAATTAATTGCATCCTTCACAGCAGTCAAATTTGCAGCTTTTGGAACAATGACTATAAAAAAAAAAGCAGAATTTTTGTTACTCTTTGAAGTACATTCTGAACACATTTTTTTCCTAAGTAGTATTCTAAAGCCAAAACATTGAGGCTTTTTTATTAAAAAAGTAGATTAAAAAAATGAACTCTGATAGATTTTTCTTCTGTTAAAAGGACAAAATACTATGTGATAGTCTGTGCAAGCATGCAGAGTGTGTGTGGTGAACAAAAGAAAGTAAAACTGAGTGTGACAGAAACTTCCAGCTTCCCAAGAAACCCCTCTGCTACATCTAGTTTGTTGTTTAATAGATGTTTCTGTTCAATTCCAGAAAGCTTTACTGTACAAGCAGACTGGTAAGAGCTTTAGGATTTACACAAGCAATTTCTAAGACAATAAAAGTCAAGGATGGCAGCAAGAGTTGAGCAGGGAGACTGAAATATCAGCCTTCAAATAGTAGTTTGGATTTAGGTGGTTTTTTAAAGGGTTAGAAAGATATTTTCATGTGCATGAAAGCCTTTATTTTATATTTACTCTAGAAATTAATGCAGTATAGAAATTCTACCTAACATGACTTGGCAAGCACAACCTAGCAATTAGATTGGGAAGCACAGTCCCCCCCTAGCTGTGTGTGTACATACATTACTTACAGGAGGTGCTTTCCCAAAAGTGTAATAGGGGCAGAAAAAGGCTGAGAGCAGCCAGGAAAAGAACTCAGCAGACGAGGCAGGAAAGCTTGCCCATCAGTACTGGTGGTAAGGAAACCATAACAAGAAGGTAGGTTTCATTTCCAGCCCTGGGTTACAAATGCCAATCAACCCAAGCACAATCCAACAGTTTGGCAGACAGGCAAGTAATTAAGCTTCACTTGTCTGGAACACAAGTTTGGCTGGGTTGGGCTGCAAAGCAGTTCTCTTCTTTGCCATAACAGAACCTTCTGACTTTGTAAGACAAAAATGCTCAATGATCAAGCACAAGACCTTCAGCAATTTTCCCAGAACCATCACATCTTCAGCTGGTCCAGAGGAGTATAAAGCTCACACAGAATCACAGCACCACTTGGCTTCACATGTTTATTGCAAGAGATCGAGTCAATTGGGACTGATGCTAGACCACCAGCTGGGAAACTGTTTCACCACCATTTCAGGTAAAATTACATGACCTCTAAGTCTCTGGCTTTCCTGTCTGTAAAATGGCAATACAAGTTGATCACTTTTATAGCAGGGTTTTGATGGCCTCAGAAGCAAGTCAATGTCTAAAGGGCAAGTTAGTACTATTCATCCTAAAATGCTAATACACAGTGTTACTTGTCAATGCTTCTATTATCCAACATGAAAAGCATATTTTTTAGCATCTCTAAAAATACGAAAGGATTTTTTGTCAAATTTCCTTCATAGAGAGCACTGACAGCTCTCAGTGCAGTAAGCCAAGCCTGATTTTTGCACTACATCTGCAATATCTTTTATACTTGGGCAGCTGGCACAGAGTGAGAAAATTCATTAACATGCTAATGATGTGTCCTATTTAAAATTCCAGCTCTGATTATTGTGTGATTAAGTCTCTTCCCTTGACGTCTACTTCCTTATATCTGCATTACTGTGAGAAATCAACAATTATCAATGAAGTAAAAAATAGGTGACCAATTTATACACAAGAGAAAGACAAACATATACACATATTTTAGCAGGTACATTTTTTTTGTCTAATATTTTCCACACAAAACAGTACTATGTTCAGTAAAAAAAAAAAAAAAAATCTAAGTTTTCAAGAAGCTCACAGGCACAAAACAACAATTCAAGTGCCAGATGACATAGAAATAAACATGTATAGGACCCAACCTAGTGTATGAATTGGGGCAGGAACACAGAAAAAAAAAGGCAGAACTGCCTTTTTCTGCAGCAACACAGATTTTATTGGCATAAATGAAACACCAGGCCTAAGGCTGTGAAGTCAGTCAGGTGAGCTACCCCAACTCAAATCACACCTTTCACAATGCAGACAAAGCTAACACAATTATCTCCAATTCTTTCAAACAACAGCAAAAACAAATGGCAACAAAAATGTATTCCAATTCTTTGTGCTTTATTCTCTGAACATAAAAGTGCTGTGCAAAATAACTGTTCCATAAAGGTGGCCTCTTTTCCTCAAGACACCATCTGCATACTGTTTTCCAGAGTGTATCTGAAGGCTTATATTCAGTGAGATGTGTTGGTATCAAACCCATGCCAGAGTTCTCAAATATTTCCATTTTTAAAAGAGAAAATAGGGTAAATCACATGTAAAGGGGGTAGGGAGGACAAAAAGGGAAGATGTCAGGTTTCAATTTATGTATCTTTGAGCAATATCTGCTTGACAGCATTTTATTTTAACACAGGGATAAATTTCTCCTTCTGCCTACAGAATCACAGTAAATTTTTAAAAAATCTATGGAGTAAACATCCAGTATTTTGAAATTTATTGTCACAAATTGTGGGACACTAGAGATCAGGTAAAGAAGGTATCTCCTTTCAGCTGTATAAATGCATAAGGGAAAAGAAGAGTCTATGAACTGATACCATTTCTGTTGCTTCAGCAAGCGTCTTGTACAGGCCTGATTTTAAACCCTGCTAAATTAAAACACAAATGAGAACATACATGTGTATTACAGGAAGCTTAATTGTCCTAAAATAAAAGCAAAAAAAAAAAAAAAAAAAGGGCTGATTAGAAGGTCAGAATCCCTTTCAACTCTCTTGAAAATTCAAGGAAAGAAGCAGCATTGCCTGATGTGCACTTCTGAGTTTGTATCACAATGCACTAAATTTGAGGAATCATTCTTTTAAAATTTTATCTGGATTCTAACAAGGCAAGTTTTTATGTAGAAATGTGTGTGTATACTCTAAAAATGTGTGTGTATATCCTATACATTATTCTATGCATTTTTAAAACACTGCCCTAGATGTATCCACCTGCCTTCTAATCTTTTTGTTTCTAAGATAGCTCTGCTTATCCACTTGAAGAAACTTCATATGCTTCTAAAACAGAGGCACTTTCCTCTCTTCACCCAACCTACTGCTCATAAGATCCTGAAAAAGGAAAGACATTTCAAAATCCTAAAGCTTTAAAGTATCTCTCAGGATTGTATTTAGTTTAGAGATAATTATAGTAACTACATTTGTAGTCAATCAAATACTACTGAGTCTTTTCATTTAAGCAAGCAGCAAGGACATTTTATCTGCTTCAACTTCTTGAGTACAGCAGGCAAGAGAGTAAGTCAAGTCTAGGAATGACTTTGCTGTCTGATAATTTGTCAGTAGCTTTCCCAGTAATCACAGACAACCTCCCCAATTCCACCATGACACTACAACCCAAGCACACTGCTCCCAGTTGTGTGAGAGCAGCACTTGGCAGTTGTTTAAACTCCCCCTAAAACACAAATTTACTATGAGAATTCTTGCTTTCAGAATCAGGAATCTCTTGCACCTCATACGTTCAGACCCCCCACCAAATGTGTTATATTTGTATGTACTAAACATTCAGTTTTATACACTAAACATGTTCCTGCTGTCACAGCCAGACACATCTACTGCTTCTGCATAAAGACTATGTCTTCCTCTGAATGTGAACACAATCACAGTGCCATCATCACTGTGATAAAAATGGACTTAGAAAAGAAAGGTTTTGAGAACTGGGCTAAGACAGATTTCAGAAAGTGGTATATTTTATTGCTTGCTCCCCACAGCCTCCCCCAATCCAGGGGAAACAGCAGACAGGGTATTGAACATACTGCTTCTCCAGGTCATTGCCAGACTTGTCTCAGAACAATCAGAAAGTTTTGTGAAATGCAGAATGATTCACCAAACACAGCATACCTCCAGGAGATCAGGCCTGAGCAAAAAGCTGCAACAATCTGTAAACTACTCACCAAAGGCAGCCTCCCCTTGTTCAAGTTCTTGTTTCAGTCTGGTGTAATCATCTTTAATTCTCTCTAATTTTCGCATATTTCTAGCGCTCAGAACCAACAGTTCATTGAGAAGTCCTTCCAGTCCCTCTTTCTCAGATGTTAATGATCTTATTTCTTCTGCAAGATCCTTTGCAGTGCCAAAATTACCTCCTGCATTTGTGGGGGCAGGGGAAGAAAGAGGAAAAAGACAGTGAGGCAGATACTTGCAACATCAGTAGCTTACATAGCAATCCTAGAAAATTAGGCAATTACACTTCCCAACAGCAACTGAAAGGGGAGAAAAAAAGAAAAACTGCATTGCAAGCATCCATTTCATTAATATTACAAGAATAATAATTGTAGCTGATTTAACCTTACACACACAGAATGGTATTTTCTTCAATTATTGATACAATTTACATTTTTTCAGGAAACCCACTCCTAAGGGTTGCCTTCAAATAACATCATACTGTAATTCAATGATCATCGCAGGGTGATCTATCAGAACATTTCCTTCTTCTGCAGGACCCCTCAAGGCACAGAACATTTGAAATAGAGGCCGTCAACCAGCTGGACCCTGAGGTATTTCCTCCCTGAACAAAGCAGCCCTATGCTGGTTTTCCTAACAAGCACCAGAAGGTTGTTTATGAATGACACATTGCATTTCTTAAACGGCCTGCACCTCAAGCAAAGACTGGGGGAGATGTTCTCCTCAGAGAAGAGAAGACATTCAGAAGTCACAGCCCTCCACTTCTAGCTCTCCCTAAAGCATGGAATGTCACAGACAGGCAGGACGCCTTGGCAGCACCAGCTCATGCTGCTCTGGAGTTTTTAAAAATGTCTTGTTCCTTTGGACAGGAATCCTCAGCAAAAAGTTCAACTCCCAAGCAGTTTAGAATGTGGCCCAGTAACATTTATCCACTTAACTGTTCTGAAAACCATTTTTATAAGCAGCTGGAGAGGAATGTTTCCTTACTTTGCAAAGAAGTCTTTTGCAATAAACAGAAAATGACAATGAGATACTCAGCCATTAAATTACTTTTAAATAGCAGTAAAGTAACAAGGCTACATTTACATAACTGTACCAGAGCCATTTTAATGACTGAGATACTTGGCTAGGGGGAAAAAAAACCAAACCAAAAAATACCTAAACCTCACCATCACACTTTAATCTAAAGAATTCTTGATAAAAAGAATTTTCATATAAAATTGCCCAACAAAAGAAAAAAGATCTTTAGCATAAAACTTAAGCTCTGATATCATCCTAAATTAGCAAAAATTTGGTGATATGATCTAATAAGTAAAAGTATTTAGTAAGTAAAGGCATTTAGAAGATTTAGCCTTGATGTAAATATTAACATAAAACAAATTCAGTCACACAAAAGTCTCATCAGCTTCCGAAGTATGTGTAATGAACTTAGACTCCCGAAATCACTTTATAATACCACCAGCATTATTCAGATGTGAGAGCTTCTTTTTCGTTTTGTTTCAGCAATAAAATAAACTGTTGCTTAGACATAACAGATCATTTGAAAAGTTTATTTTCAAATATTAACACATAATCCAAACAATCAAATCCACATCATATGGCATTACATGTTCTTGACCTAGAGGCTTCGAAGTGTTGGTCACAAAAGTCTTAAAAGGGAACGCTTTGGCTGCTGCTCAGCTTGTTCAAGACAAGGAAGTAAGAATGGGATGCAAGTGTTTACACTGGTCAGAAGATGGCAAACCACCACCAGCAGCTGCCAGGAGAGGCTCCACTCCTCCAGAGTGCCAGAGCAAACAGGAGCACTTCCACCAAACACCTACAGCCACTCCCCTAGAGCAAAGACGCTGCTGCAAATTCAAGCAGCTCCATGAGGGCAAGTGTGCCAAAGGGAGGCTGCACTTGCCAAAATTTTGGAAAATACTGTATCAAATAAGTCAAGTTTAAAGATTGAACATTGCTAAGCGTGTTAGTCCTGCTTTGCAATTGTCTTTTTGGTGGTTTTTAAATCCCAAGGCTATGATTGTTTCATTCAACCTGTTTCTCATTTAAAATTGACATTTTCTTGTTTCTTTTTAACAGGTCAAAAGCCCTTCATTTCTAATTCTCAGTTAAAACCCTATTTGCCACTTCTGTCTTACAAATACAATTAAATAACTATAAACATGATTTACAAATAGCACGTGTAGGATCTTACAAATAGTAGGATCCTATGGCTTACCAGTGCTTTACTGGGAAACAACAGCACAAATTTTATTACCCTAATTTGTCATGTTTCCAAATGGGCAAAACAAAGCAGCAAAATAAGCAAGACAAAATCACTGGAAAAATGGAAAATATTCAGATGCTTCTAAGGCAACAAGGCTTGAGTCCACCTTCATTCACCTGAACTCATCCCAAGCACCAAAGCACAGGAGGTTTAATAAAACATGAAGGTGAGAAAATCTTCATTAGAATCTGGAGCCTGCTGTTACATTTCAGAGGACAGCAAGGAAAAAGGTATGATATTGCATATGAAAGTTTTATATATACTGAATGGATCTAAATTCCCAGAGGAGACATTTATATCGAAACTGAGGCCATAAGGAAATGGCACCAGATACAAATCCAAAAGAAAAAGACACCCTACCTGATGCAGCTTCCCATGACACAAAAAATGTCTGAAAGTCTGCATAAAAAGTCATGTCTGAAGAGCATAAAAACTCAGGCATCACAAGTACCATTATCAGTGAGCTCTGACTTCAATCCCAGCAACCAAAGTAACTACTTTCTAAATGCCATAAGGTTGATTTAAAAAATTAATATATAATCCATAGCTGCCAGCATTGAAAAACATGCCCTCCTGCATTTTTTTGTTGTTGTTGTTTTGTTGTGGCTTTTTTTTTTGTTGAGACAATGTCACACTGGATGCCATACAAACATTCTGAAGACATATGTCAAGATGTTTCATTCTGCTAATGCTCTCAAAATGTGAAAATTCCTCTTTTTGATGATTTAATAATTAGTTTGCCTAAGTGAACACAATAACTGTTACTTCATCAACCACTTGGAGCTATGTTTTACACAGCCTTACCAGTGAGAGGGTTCTAGTTGGCTGATATTAGTTAAGTCAGTCTAACTCTTCCCAGGAAACTCAAAAGTCATGCAGCCAATAGGACTGCTCGCTCAGAAAATCTGTACAGAGAATGCAGAGCTCAAGAATTATTAGTCCAAGACCAAAGCTGAGCTTCTGGTCTAAACCAGGGCGTGGGACAGAGATTCTGTGAAGGGGACTGAAGAGTGAGATGGCACTTTTCCCATCTTTCCTCCTGTCTCACAGTGATGCTTGCTAGAGATGTGCAATTTTAGCCACTGCATCCATGTTCATATAAACCCACTGAGTGCAAACTGGGGCAGCAAACTTGCAGCTCCCAGTGCTCTGAACAGGTAATGTGCTTGCAGTGCACAATCATCAGGAACTGAGCATGTACACTTCACTTGGAGGGACTGAACATTACCATTATCTCAGAAGACAGCAACAAAAAAAGTTAAATCTTCCTCCGTAATCTTGCCCTCTGGGGCTCTCTCCTCCCATGTATCCTTCATCCTCTACAGAAAGTGACATCAGGTAAGCTCCAGCAACTTGATGTGAATGCCAAAAATACCAGCCAAATCAAGCACAACAACAAGCACAGGAAAAACAGTAAAAATAAAATCTGCAGGCAGAAAGTAGCTATATAATTGCTTTTACTTAGTGTAAACAGTAGTATATTTCCCTTAATTCCTCTATTCTTAAAATTTAACTTGAATGGCTACAGCTAAATAGGACTCTGCACATCAAATATATTTTCTATAGATACAGATACATGCCACAAACTCATGCCCATTATAACACCTCATTGTCAGATTTTACTATATTGGGCAGATTGTTGCCCATTTAGTTGACTTGAAGTAAAATATAATTATTCTGATACCATTTGCCAGCAACAAATTGATTAAAAAAACAGTTTGAAATCTGGCTGATTTTACAAAAAAAAAAAAATAAAAATCAAGAAATACAATATTTATTAAGCTTTATTAAATATTTCCCGCATCAAAATATAAGACAAAGTTAGGGGTCCACAAATTTTTTACTCACACCTTTTCTCAAATCTATGGCAGAAGTTAGATACATTCATAGTAACCATTATTTATACTTGAAGCAGACAAAGAAGTCTCAGCCCCACCGAAAATATGTTCATTGTAGTACAAACAAAGGAGTAATTTTTTCATTAATAATCAAGCATTTCTATTGGACACTAGCTTAAATGTAACAAGGAATAGACTGGTCATTCTTCATCATTATCTATAAATTAATTCTTCATATACTTACAGCACTACCTTTAATAATTCATAAGAATGTGAAAATTTACATTTTAGTTTAGGGGATTTGCCACCATAATACTTATCAATGGTACTGAAATTCAAGACTGAAAATCTTCCATCCTGTGATTAATGAGGATACAAAGTGATTTCAACACCACAAAAGAAATTGAAGAAAATAAATATCATTCACCTACTCACAAAGGAAAGGGAAAAAGCTAAAGACATGACAGATTATAAGCTTCTGGAAGGACTGCCAGTGTGTTTGCACCTCTGAAAAAACAAACTGCAAATGAGGGACAGTCTACCATCTCCTGAAACATTTTACAGAAATCCAGCACATTTGAATTGCAATTCTTGTTTTTAAGCAATAACACATGTCAATGCTTTTATGAAGTATACAACTACATGATTGATGTGATTCTGAAAGGTAATTGCCAGCTAGAAGGTGAGAGACCCCACAGACATACATTGGGAGAAGCAATTCTCAGTCACAGAGAGTCTCTTGTACCTGGACTGAATCAGTCACCATGGAACAACTCAGGAATCAAAAGAAAAAAAGGGGGGTGGTGGGGAGCACAAATAAATAAACCCCAAAGTAATAACATTTCAAATCATTAGTAGCAATGGAAAGAGAGACATCACTGTCCCCTTCCACAAGTGTTTTCTCTCCTGCCCTCCAGATCACAGCACAGCCTTTCTATGGGGTGGTAGTACCTTCCCTTCACTCTCATCTAACATGTCTCCTTTGAGCCCAAAACCACAGGAAAGGAGCTGCCAAAGAGATAACTTAACTTTCTCTCCTGCTCCAGGGATGGCTGCTTAGGTAACAGGAGTGAAAGAGAGTAAGTTGTTTCATGACTGACTTCTCCCACAGAAGAAAAGATTTTCTGCTGTCTGGTCGCATATCATGCTGGAACTTCAGCTACAATGAATTACCCTTGAAGTTCACTGAAAGCCAGTAACATTCAGCAGTCTGACTTGAAAACGAGATTAAAAAGACAAACAGCACAATGTCCTGGTTTTGGGTGGGATAGAGTTGATCTTCTTCTTAGTGGCTGGTACAGTGCTGTGTTTTGGATTTATGCAGAGAATAATGTTGACAACACATTGATGTTTTTAGTTGTTACTGAGCAGTTCTTAGCCTAAAATCAAGGACATCTCAGTTTCCCCTGCTCTGCAAGCAAGTACACCAGAAGCTGGGAGGGAGCACGGCCAGGACAGCTGATCCAAACTGGACAAAGGCATATTCCATACCACAGAACATCATACTCAGCAAATAAACTGGGGAGTTGACTGGGAGGGACCAATAGCTGCCTGGAAATGGGCTGGGCACTGGTCTGTGGGTGGTAAGCATCACTTTACAGATATTGTGCATCACTTGCCCATCTTGGGCTTTATGTCTCTCTCACTCTCCTTTCCACTACCATTATTATTGCTGTTATTTTTATCTTTAGTGTTATTATATTTTATTTTGCTTCAGTCATTAAACTGTTCTTATCTCAACTCATTCAAACTCAAAACAAAGCAAAAGTTTTACTTTTTTTTCCCAATTCTCCTCCCCCACTGTGAGCAGAGAGAACGTCCACGTAGTACTTTACTGCTGGCTGGGGACAAATCACAACACAGAGCTGTCTGAAGTCTGAGGGACCATTTAGGAGCTGGTTTGGGACAATCACTAGCATTATTTTTCAAATGAGTTAACAAGCATGCAAAAAAGTACAATCCCTGCATCAATACATGGTGGCAAATTTTATGTAAAGTGTAAAGTGAGTCTTGTGGGAAGACATGGACCATACACATCATTGAATAATGCAACAAGACACTGTAATCAGGAAGAAGAATTAAATCTCAATATGCCTCTGATCCCTCAATCCAGGCTGCTGCTGGAATCAGGAACAGGAAAGTGCAGAACCAGCTATGTCTTCTGACAAGATGCAGCCGCCAATTCCAATTGGACTCCATCAAAAAATGAGTCTTCATGAGAAGGCACAAAGGAGCATTGTAGGTTTTGCCTCTAAGACTAGGTGAGTTCTGCAACCATTACCAAACAATAGTTCTCAGAAACAGAAAAGATGAAGAAACCAGGAACACAACTACCTTCCAGTGAAACACAAATTATGTGTATGTGGCACACAGGGGGAAGAACTCAACATCATACCAAGAACTATGTGTCCATTCATATTTCTGAATGAAACTACAGCCTACAGCAGGAGCATGAAAACAAGGCATCCACATTACCATAAACCACAGAGGGACAGCTGAAAATGTTCTTCTGCCTGCACTGGCATCTTCCAGCCTGATGGCTCTGTCCCCTCTCTAACATACTCATTATTCCCAACAGGAATGCTTAGCACCAAATCTGGAAAGCTGGGGGCTCTTTCCTTACAGTTGGATCCACGCAGAACTTGCCCTAAATAAGCATCAAAGAGGAGCCAAAGAGGCAACAGCCCTAACATTAGGCTTTGGGAAACATGCTAGCTAGTATTGATGTCACTTTATTTATAAAACTATGCTTTTACATTGACAAAGAAAAAAACCGTATTGTACTGCTGGAAATCATCCCACAACATCATTTCCAAGCAGCTCCCACTTGCCATTACTTAATGAAATAGAGGTAATAATATTTATAGGATCATGACACATGATCTCTTACTGGTACAGGCAATTTTAAGATTTTCAAACTACAAGCCACCTCACTCTGACTTCTGTGTTTGGATCTAATTTGTGTTTTCAAAAACAGAAGGCAAGTTAATGACATGCATCTCATGGATAACTACATAATAAGCACAGTATTTCATTCATGCCTGCTTAGCTTCCCATTAAGCCACTTTCTGGCTATCCAGTCCCATGCTAATATGCACTCTCAAGAAGAAAAAAGTTCTCAAAGAGTCTATGAAAACATTCTAAAATGTACCTTCGTAAGCCTCTTTTATTCAAATATAGGAAAGGGATGAAACAGGACTAAAAATTCATTTTAGTTTGCATCTTCCCTCCTATTCTCAAATTATTTTCTTACTACAGAAACAACAGAAACACATCATTTCTTGTTATTTTCTCTTGTGTAAAACAGCTCAAAGTATGAAAATAAGTTTCAATAATGTTTCTACAGTTGTGTTCACACTTGCTTAAACATCATCCTATTTGAATTTTCTTACCAGCTTCAAATTATTTCATCTAAAATTCATTCCCTAGAAAGATTTCATGCTAAATAGTAACACGATACTGAAACAAAACAGAGTATCGCGTACTGTCATGTTCTTCCTATAACTGAAGATAAAATTTTATGAACATGTTAAGAGCCACTGTAAGAAGCAGCTGTTAGAAAAAACACATGCAGGTTTCTAAGCACTGACATGAAAGCGTTTTTTTATAATTTAAAAAAGACCTATTAGATGCTAAATTATAATGGTTCATCAACGAGAATTTACAAATATGTATATCAACAGTAACATCTCATAACATCAGGAGTACTTGTTACCTATAATTACCGACTGACTTAAGTGGAACAATATAGGATCCTTCTAATTACCTCTGGAGGAAAATTCTGGGCTAGTATCTCCAGAGTATTAACTACTCGTTATTTGCCCCAACAGGCCAATCAGATATAAGTGAGGTGTTGACACAAAGGTTCTGAATTGTAACTGTTGATAGAAATACCTCTTGAACATGTAAATATGGGCTTCTTTTCTTTTTCCCATAAGAAACCTCACTGGAATTTAATTTAATTTATTTTATGACCTTCAATAATCCAAATATTAACAAACTTTGGTTTTTTCTCTTCAAATTTAATTTTATACTTCTTCTCAGGGTGAAATAACAGGAAGGAGAGGCATTGATATACACAGTATTGTCTCTTACATCTTTACAGTATCATTTATCATACAGCCTTAAATTCCATGGCATTGCATTGATAAGACTAATAGAACTTATGCTTACACTGCATTTATCACGGTATTTTCCTCCAAAAGTAATATCAACTATATTCTTACATTTTTTTGGTGCAAATATATCTGTATTTTAAATCAATATATTTGTATTAGAAAGTACAGTCCATGTAGCAAATGAGTGTTGTCTGAAGCTGGCAAGATAGCCATTAAAGGCTGAGGTATACATCATGCTTTCCAAGTCATCACATCATTAAGTCACCACATATAAGCTCTAAAAGCTAATTTTCACTTAATAACTCTATTCTTTAGCTCATCTAATCTAACTTTTGGGATACAGTCACCTTTTTGCTTTGACACTGTTCCAAAGTCACTTAACTCTTACTGCTTCCTCAAGAAAAATGCTACTTTAATCAAAAAAGATGTGACATCTGTATAGAGAAAAAGCAGTTGTTCTCAGTATCCAATAGAATTTAATTGAAGAAACTGTCTGAATGAATTATCTAACTGTTACATAAGAAGAAATAGAAGTAACAGACATTTAACCCCACCTGATGTTTCCAGACTAAATGGAAACCTCTAAATATGACCACTGAACTTTATTATTACTGCATATTTACATATGCACTCTATAATTCCTTCTGAATGTCATGCTGTTCCAAGACTGTCCTTAAATAATTGCATATTACCCAACAGAACATTCTTCCAACTTCTAACAATTGATTATACCCAGGCTGTTCATTAACACTGTTGGCTGAGAGACAGGGAATGTGTACCTAAAGTATCTTGCTTAAATCTTAGCCAGTATTTAGAGGGTTAAGACCTGCTTTTTAACTATGCCTTCCTTAAGAGGTGTCATTCATTTACTTCTAACACAGGAATACACAGAAACAAAAGTAATTTAGCCTTCTCCATTATCCACTATTCACTGGGTTTGCCTTAAGTTAAAAAAAACCCAAACAAACCAAAACAAAACAACATAACACCCTCTCTTTTTATCTCTTCCTTCCTCTTTCTTCTTCTGCATTTATCAAATCTTTTCTTCCTGATTTGCTTCTCTGCTAGCTAGCTGCAACTCACTATGTATCTTGGCTTTTCTGATTTTATTCACTTCATGCTCTAAGACTATTTCTAGTGTTTTCAGATTTTCTTTTCTATTTTCAGATCTTCAGAGAAATAATTTTCTTTTTATTCTTGTATCTCCCTTGTGTCCTCTGTATATAACTCTGCATTTTACATAAAAAAGTGCCATCATACTGACTAAATGTATCTGTATCTTCCAATGAGATAAAGAAATTACAGTATCCACTGCAATCAAATCACCTTTAGTCCTTGATTTTTAACCATGAAGGTAGAATTTTGCCTTAGTAACAAATTAGGATTGCACCATTCACAGTCATTAAAATTCCCAGAAGCAAGAGTAAAAAAAGAAACTGTTTTTATCAGTACAAAGAAATTGCACTGATAATTCTTAAAAAGCATAGAAAGGCAGTCAAACAATTGGAAAAACAGTTTATAGAAAGAGCAGCAATAAATTGCCTTTGGAACTCATTCCTGAAACAAGCAAACTCTTTTTAACAGTTAACAAGTATAAAATACTGTTACTGGAATGTTTTGGAAATGATCCTCAAGCTGTCATTCACTCTCTCCAAGTGCCAAACTGAGATATAGCTTTTTTGGCCAACTGGTTCCTACATGTAGTTGCATGTCCAGCTTACAGTCTGTTTTGTTCTCAAGTCATAAAACCTCTTTTCTGAAAGTGAGAAAATTATCTACATTTAAACAGTCTAAGGGCACAGAAGGATGCTTGCCTGGTTTACCTCTTACAGGTGGAGAGAGAAATAAAGAGGATTTCCATTTTATAAAGGTGTTAGGAGAAGTAGGGAAATTGAGCATGCTCAGCACCAACACAAGATCTGGGCTTTAATTTCCTTTAGGACTTTGCTCAGGCCTGACATGATTCGCTTCTGGCAAACAAAACACGTGACACTGCACAAGATTTAATTTTAAAATAATTTGTGTGCAATATAGATTCTTGTATATAATTGAAAAGATAAATCACACATGGAGAGCTACATCTCACCTTGACATGTATCAAAAACCCTTCAGCCTTTCCTTACTTGGTGTAACACTGGAGTACTCCTTGCACTCTAGTCCACATGCCTTTCTACTCAGCTTCCTCTCTGAGGCAGGTGTTTAGCAGAGAGACACCTACTGAAACATTTGCAAACCATTTGCTGAATTAGAAAATCCACTTCTTCCAATGTAAAAGAAAGGACTGTGATTTGCCTTTTTTTCCGTGGTGAGCGGTGCAGCAATCCCAAGCAAGTGGCACGTAAGGCTGTTATGTATCACACTCTGTAATCACATTTCAGTGTTTTACTGGTTGTAAATAACATGCATGAGTGCTCCAAGGATGAAAGTGCTCTTTTCCTGCCAACATTAGTTGTTAAATGATCTGAACAGCAGAAGTTGCCAATTATTGTATCCCATTTTAAAGTGTCATTTAAAGCCACACTTGTAATTACGATACCTTAGCTATACATCTACAACTCAGCTAGAGAGCCCTAAGAATGTAACTTGAGGAGTCCTGGAACAGCTATTGATGATTATACATGAATTTCATCTATGGAAATATACTATGTGTTCTGCATGTTAGTGGTCTACCATAGAGCACCAGCTTTGCCAGTAGCTCCAAACTGTGGAGAGGGACCTGAAGTACCTTACACAAAGCATGGCACAGCCCTGTTCTGCCGTGCTGGTCACGACATCAAGGGATCTACAAGCACGTGAACAACTTTCCCTAACAAGTCTGTCATGAAGAGGTCAATAACTGCTCTAATACACTCCTTAACACTGTTAGTCCTTCTCATAACAAAACTTACCTGAAACAGCCAGCATTTTGGCTTCAAGTAGAGTTGGTAGTTGAGTCTCAATATCACTCACTTTCCTCCTCAAAGTGCTGCAGAGTTTCTGACTCGTGCAAACCTAAATTGAGGCAGACAGCCATGATATAGAATTCATTCATGTAAAAGTATAAGGCAGTTGAAATGGGGCTTCAAATGTTCTTGGTTAACAGACATGACATAACATCCTGCAGCAAGGTAAAAAAGCTTAATAAAAAGTGATGTCTTTACAGAAACACCCAACATTGAATCAAAATTTCCAGGCTGTGCTGCACATTGTATTATTAAAACAGGGAATAGTATTAGCATTAGATACCCACATGAGAGGACATGCTTCACTACTACATACTGAGGCTGCACACAGAAGAAAGGCCATCTAACAAATTCTGCACAATTTCAGTATTCATAATCATGCCTGAAGTGGAGCATAAGTAAATCATAAGTATTTGGAGATTAAAATTCCATAACATACAATGTGCACTGATTTTTATACAAAATATACCATGCTAATTCATATATAACACTAGCTTTAAATTCTTTTAAATTAAAAACACCCTCTTCCTTTACTGAGATTATCTTTTAACTATAAATGGATCACCTTTTTTCGAGTCAACAGAACTATCCTCCAAGTGGTAACTGTTACTTGTAAAGACTTCAGAGTCATTCTATTAATTTAAAAACATATATGGCTTCTATACCTACTATAATTTTTAAATTCCAAGATATTTCAATTTGTTTCAGTACCCCCTTCTAAGTAACTCACCAGCTAATTCAGTTAAAATGTTTTTAAAACCCTAAACCTGTTGGAGGTGAATAAACGTGCCTAAGAAACCCAAAGGCCATTTCTGTCTCTCATCTCCAAAATAAATATGAAAGTTTTTAATGACTTCTTTCCAAGCAGTACTCTCTCTTTAGGGGCATTGAATGGCTCAGTGAATTGCAATTAGATGGGGAATCTTTCAGCTCCAGGAAAACTGCATGAATATATCCCATGCTGGTAGTAAGTTAAAGTCATTATCACTAGACAGCTGTTTGGCAATTATGCAAAATAAGCTGGGATGTTTAATCAGTTTCTAGTGAGCACTGTCCACTTTGTAAGCCCCACTGTCAGAACAAAGCTTCCTGGCACTCTTTATTAATGGACCAAAGGCAGGGACCAGAGGCAGAAAGGCAGTCCCTCCAACTCAGAGATGATTCTTCTGGAACACGAGATAAGTGGGTTGCTGGGCCTCTGCTTGTATCTATGTCACATGTATTCTGTAGATAAATGAACAGCATTAATCTTCAGACCTATCATATGGCATAGTTCAACAAAACTAAATGAGCAAGTGGGAAAGACAAAGCAATATCCCCTAAACTAATGGCACTGCTTCTACATTACATCAGGTCTACTCTACAAGCTCCAATTCTTTTCATTATTTATAATTATTGTATCTTCATAACAGATACCATTATTCATTACAGTAGCTTATTCAGCCACTAAGGAAAGGTTATTCCTTAGCTAACAAAGGCAGTGAACATTCACAGAGCCAGTGTCCTGGGCTTCCAGTGAACACCATCCTCCTCTAAGCAGCCTGACTGCAGGGCCCTGTGGGGCCAGCAATGCCCTTTCCCTGTTCTCAGTGACCGGCTCTGCTGTGACCCACAGACCAACAAGCTCAAAGTCTAAAAAAAAAACTCTCTTTCAGTTTCAGGAAAGTGTTTTTGCAGCCAAGTATTACTGTATTTATTTTAAAATCATCTTCAGTGATTTCCGAGGTTTTTTTAAAGTAGATTTTTTTTTTTTCAGAAAGGCTCTTATTAAGGAATATATTCCTTACAAATCTGCATTCAGACTGAAATGCAGTCTATTTGAAACCAGTAAGAAGCTGGTTAGCAAAGATATGCAGAATCAAGGTGAAAAACAGCAAAATATCAAAGGCAAGTTTGCCCATTGTCATCCTCTTCCATCTTTCCAGCATATGATGTTAATCTAAAGCAGCAAAAACAGGGACAAGGACAGCAAATAAAGCACTGGAATTGACTCTCCAATCATCTCAAGAGAAACGAAGTTTTGAATAACCTTCATATTCCTTGAAAACAGCACCTTGGAAAAGATAAAGAAATTCTGCTAACACTGCCTAAAGGAAGGAACAGTTTACCTGGTCTCCCACACAGCACAATCTTGCCATAACTGAAAGCAGATATTAATTTGTGAAGGAAGGTGGTGAATAAGGCACACTGCTCCCTTCATTAGCAGGCAGTAGTTGGCTTTTGCAGCCACAGCTGAAAACAAGAGAGATGAGGCAGAAAAGGCCATAGAAACGCCAGTGGCACAGGGGAAAAGGAAAAACCTTTGACAAAGGAAGGTTTTCCCCATACAATAAGAAGGTTTGAAAGATCAGTTCTATTTATTTTGTGATGAAAATAATAGGATGAGATGACACGAATGCACTAAATAGGAAATTATTTGGAGGAGTCTCACTACATGCTTCCTATTTATCTTCTACAACAAATAAAAGCCATCACATAGGAATGGAATAAAATTTAAATAGTATTTTATCTATTGAAAATTTAAAGGAAAAAAACCCAAGCTGTGAAATTCTACCTCACAGACTTCTCTACTGTTACCCAACGCTTCAGCTGTTATTGAAAAAGTCTCTAGGCACTATGGTGATAAAACAAAACCCCATGAGACCTTCTCTGGGGAAAAGGAAAATTCCATACCTTATGTTTTAGCTTGCAAATAGCTTGAAACAACACTTGAAACATCACTTTGAGCTACTCAATGTCTCATTCATTTTAGTAGATGAGCTGTAGGTCAGTTACAATAATTTCCTTGATACTTTATTCATAGTCATTTAAAAAACACAGGAAGAATCATTATAGTCTATATTAATTTTCCCAAGATGTGGGTATAAGCCAGAGAAAATGAGCTCAAAATAAAGTGGAAAAAAAGAAAGGAGTGGTAATCAGATGCATTCTTCAAGTTATCTTTTTAAAAGTGAACAGTGAAAGTGTTGGTCAAGATGATTAGGACGAACAGATTACAAAGGATACAATTTTTACTGATTTAGGAGAGTACTATAAGAGAAAATGTGAAAAATAAGTTTATTTCCGAGTACAAATTCATTATTAATCAAAACCCAGAAATCTTTTTCACTTCCTGTTTCATATAGATCTATGTGAATTGGCTAGAGTAAACGGATTATTTTTTTCTAGAGCATTCATGGAGCAACTAGGCCCTTCTGAAATAAAACTTTAGTGGTCTACTTCTTGAAAGGCGATCATGAAAGAAGAAAGATAAAGTATTAACCCTTCTAGTTAGAAACAAAATTATGCTAAATATGCTATATGACTTTTCTTTGTATTTTTAAAGGGTATGAAAATGAGATTGCTAGCTAGATTACCAGTGAAATGGTGGGGGAAAGAGGTACTTCACTTATGCTCTTCCCTTCACACCAAAAAAACCAGTTAGAGAGGAAAGTAAGAGATTCTGTATTAAGAGCTAAAACATTTAGCTATGACCATGACTTCATGAAGCAGAGGAGTCAGTTCCTGAATAGAGACCTGAGTAAGAGGACTGATGGCTAGTAAAAAAGCTAAGAAGAGATAACTCCATCCGCTTCCTGAAGTATAATAATCCCTGTCACCTGTTCAAACAAAAAGTTGGGGAGGGCTTTTCAGGGTATGCTTAAAAATATTTTCATGAAAAATCTTCTTAGAAGGAACACCACAAAACCAACTTCCTAAAACAAAGACAATATATTAAAGATGCATGCTATGATCTGCTTCTGTAAATATTCTGAAGAACTGAAAACATGAACTTACTTTGGCAGTAGTTTCTTTAATGGATGTGTTGAAGAATTGTTCTTTCTCCTGAAGGCTAGAAGGAATTAAAATAAAATGAATAAAATATAATGAACAAATAAAATTAAAAAGTTAACTCTGCTCAATATGGCCTGCTACACAAGACACATTTTCATATGGAAATAAAGTGTTAAGCTGACTCATACAAACACAACAGAGTCAATATGAAGACAAAAACTACGTTTAGTTTCAGGGTTCCTAATGACTAACCAACATCACCATTACAGTCCTTTATTAACAAGTATACAGATTTTACTTACCATTTGAAAGACAATTATGATTATTTGTGTAATCATAATATCTAAAGCAAACTCAGAAGTTCAGAATGTCCAGGACCGGTGTTTTGCTAGACTATCAACCAAAAACCTAACACAAAGGCATTTCTGACACAAAGAACTGGCTGTTTACTATCCTCTTACAACCCAGTTTTCAACTCTACCAGGAAAAGTTCAACTACAGTCACATGTTCTGACAGTAATTTTATGTGAAATACCAGTACTCAGTTTCTTTAGATTTATAAAAACCTACTAAATATTTGTACCAAATTGATGGAACAGTAGGCTGAAATTGAGTCATCACCCGTGATTCTATGAACAAAATCCAATGTTTTCTTCCACATACTACAAGCATGTAGGTTTCCTACTTTTATATCACCAAATCTAAAAGAAGCTTTGGTTCTTATAAATAAATCCACCATTTATATTTTTAACACAAAGTTCAAAAATTCAAATCAAATCAAACATCAAGAATTAAAGAGAGGTTATTTTTGCAACTTTAATACTCCCCTCTCTCCAATTTAGGAGGTGTACACTTTTTATACAGTGTTCAATTACTTTATCACACGCTATTTTCTTTTCCGTCAAACACCTCAGTTCTGTGTATGTGACAGTCAGCACTCCCCATTAGCAGCATCTCAATTCTTCCTCACACCTGTGTTATAAAAACACTGCTTCTTCCATGACCTACCGTTATTATTTTTCCCAAATAAGAACTAATGACGTATTTCTGAGCTTTTCCCTAGTGTTCAGCTTTGAAATATCCAAACACATCAGAGACATCACTGGATTTATTTCAGTGATACTCTTGCATGACAAGGCAGTGTTGTATTCATTTTAAAGGAGGAAGAAAAAAAAAAACATTGTTATGCAGAAAGCACACTATGACTGAGCACCTGTTTTGGCATGCACGCAGCTCCTGCTGCCTATGTATTTCTCTTTTCTATGCATTTCAGTTTTCTTTTAAGGACCTGTCCTTATTTTCCAAGCACAGTACTTACTGAGCCCTATTTCAAGAGTCAGCATTTTCATGAGCATGAATCCCAAAACTCCCAAAATGGAGTTGCACTCAGCTACTGATCACCTACAGAAAGGCTGGTTGGACCATCTTGCCCATCTGCACAAGGGAGTGAAACAGCCTCAGAGGCAGAATTCAGAATATCATTTAATCACATTAACAAGGCATCAATTTGCATTGCTGTCCCTAACATCCTGTTTCAAGGAGCACACATCCATCCCATCTACAGCCCAGCAAGGCCTGTCACCCCATCACTGCCCCAGCGCCTGGGCAATGAAACAAACAGAAATGCAGCTGCCTGCCCATGTAAAAGTGTTTAATGACATTTCTCACAGAGTCTCAAATTTCTCCCTTTTCTACAGCAATATATGTGCATAACACAAAGTATTGCTGGTGTAATGATGCCATTATCAGCTCCCTGCTTGCCTCTGGGTATGCCAGAGGGAATGAACTATTTAGCCATTTCTTTTCTTATGCTTTGGAGCTCCCAGTGACTTTCAGCATCTCCCACAACTGGCATCTGAGCTGGTCAGGTTATGTAAAGAAAAGATGGGCTTTGTGTACAGATGTCAAGGGGCAGCAGCAAGGCTGCAGTGTGTAATTGAATGAATACTGGGTGACTGACCCAATTGTACTGAAACTGCCTCATAAAATTCAACTCTGAAGACCCAGGCCATAATAAAATGTAAAGTGCAGTTATAGCCAGAAGAACAACAGTATATAGATGGCAACTCTAACAAATATCTCCCATGTGCTCTTCCTCTTATCTGTTTACTTTCCCCACAGAAAGCGCCCCCACCCAAGTTCATACATTTCACTGCTCTGCAGAGCTCACACAGCTAACGGGAAGAGAGATCAATTTTTAACCTCTTTTGAAGCAAGGCATCTAAAACAGCATTGCAAACCAGGACCGAGTTGTCAAATCTGCATTGCTAACAAGGATGCACAAGCCCATGCAGACTTTCAAGACCAGGTGCTGAGTGGGAAAAATCATTCTCTCTATCGCCGGATTTCTTTTTTATGAGTCTCTAACAAGTCACTGAAAAATAAATAAGGAATCAAATGCTGCCACTTCAATGACAGCTGAACTATAGTTTTAAGATAATTTTGTGGAACTATAGTTTAAATGAAATTTTATATTAATCTGACCCGTATCAATAAAGGAAATTATTAGTAAGCAATTAGTTTGATCCAAGCTAATAATAGCTGTATTAACCAGAGACCCAAATCCATAGATCCTTTTGTTGCAGATACAGCATTCACACACTCCTACGAGTGTATTTGTTTCATTTATGGTATGAATTTCACAGTAGTACTCTGTTTCAAATCCTTGTTAGCCTTCAGAGTGATACCATAGGAATCCCTTACCCCTTGCAGAGGTTAGCCTGTCATACAAGGCACACACAGCAATCAAAACCATGTACAAACCAGCCATTGTTACCAACTACAAGCAGCTTTTAACTACATTTATTCCCAGGTTGTTTTCTTTTGCCACAAAACACTGTCACAGAGATGCCACTCACAAGCTCTCCAATTAACTGACAAGGTAATGACCCACAAGAGTAACCAGGCAGTCAATACTGATTCGTTCTACCAACAAAGAGCTTTAACCGCCATGATCTGTTACATGTGACTTGAACCAGAAACAGCATTTTCTTTTACAACCACCCTGGAGCATCATATTTCACTTTAAGAGGGGTTTTCTGTCTGCTTAAAAGCTGCTTTAGGTATTACTACAAGGGTAAATGGCTTTAGAAAGAGCTCTTTGGAATAACACTAAATTCTTGCCTGGGAAAGCGTCCATAGTTTTGACTCCTTGCTATTCTTCTCTGACAGAACAGCTAATCAAGAATTTGACAGCTTCTCCTCACAGTCTTAGCAATCAATTACGAGAACCGTTTAGAACTTACTTCTCAAATTCAATATAAGCTAACTCCATCACAGAGAAAGCAAAGTTCTTGACCCAGCTGATGAAAGGACTAGAGTAAGACAGGAATTCAATTAACACAGATTTAACTGACTAAATATGAAGGAAAAGAAAGGTTTTTAACACTTGCAGAACCCACAGCAATCTATACATGACATGAAGTATCTTCATTCATGCAGACAGCCACACAGGCCTTCCATTTAAATGACATGCCATGGACTTAGAGACATTGGGATCCATTAGGAGGAAAGAAGAAAAGGAATGCACACATGCTACATCCCAGAGTATCACTGTATACAGGCTTGACTAGAACAGGAAAGCAGGAGCTGAGGAATTATGTCATTTCTGGATGACACATGAAGCAATACTTTGGCAAAACACAGACTTTGGCTGGAGAGCTGCAGGATGGTTTGGGAATGCTGCATGTTCAGGAACTGAAGTTGATCCGGCACGTAACAACAGACTATCGGAAAAATTTTAAGATCCAAACGCTTCAGGCAGTACCCTTTAAGTACCTCATTTTACTGATATTAAAGAATAGCTACTAAGTATATTCAATTGTAATAACATAGTTGGAATCTGCTGAGATGATGATGTTCATAACTGGGAATGGTGTACAGGCAAAATAAAGGAAGACATTTCAATGCAATAGGGGCTGGAGAAAAGAGAAAGAATTGAGTGGTCTGGTTCACACATCCCTCACTCTATCACAGCTTCCCACATAACCACAGAGGACATTGTCACAATATAACAGAAAATGTTTAAAATGCCTTTTAAAGAATCTTCTGACAAGTTTTAATTTGCATGCAGGAATTACAGATACTGTGGAAGTGGCTTTGTTCAAAGGGAGGCTAACTAGCACAATACTGGGAAGAATGGCTTTCTCCTAAAGGAAGGCATGTTACTGAATGTCTTTCCTTCCACTATGCTAGTATACTTCCCTTTGCATACCGAGCTATTATGTATTTATATTTTGCTTCCTAAGAAAAAATTCAAAGAATGCAAATGGGCAAAAGGCAATTCATGCTGTTCTCCACATTCAATATATATAAATATACACACTGCTTAAACACAAACAGTTCTTGTATTAATAAAATTTTTATACAGCAACAAAAAGTGTAGTCAGAATTTAGTTTCTGTATCCACACAACAGAACATACCACACACATCGTACCAGTATAAAACAAATAAATCCTGTACTAAAAATGCTTATTTTTCATAGAGAAATTAAGCTGCCATCTCTGATCCTAGCCTGAAGACATTGAAAGACAAGTAAAAAGTCCTTTAACAGCAAGTATTCTCCTTTACATTCCTGTCACCTAAAAATTATTATAGATCTTGTCATTACACTCCCAATCTCCACACCACAATACAATACTTTAGCAAAAAGCACTTTAATTTCTTTAAAACTAAGCACAAGTCAGAACAATTTAAAATTACCCATATTTGAATTTCTAATTCAAAAACAACAGCCTAGAAGCCCACGCTCAGATTGTATGCAGAAAGCATGATGGGCTGAACTCTCAATTCATATGAATATGTATTCCCTCCTAGATAAAATCAGCAAATTTTAACAGTTTACAGCTTGAATTTGGTCGAGAGTAATGAGACTACCAGCAAAGAATAACCTCATTCTCACGATCACAACCTGCATGGCTTTTAAAGCTTTATGTCTTCTAACATGATTCTTCCTCTGATTCTGAAGCCACAAGAAGCTATACTCTCTTAGAAGATGAAAATATATAAACCAAGCCCTACACTTGTAATCTTGCTTTTAACAACAAACAGAAGTTGACCTTCAAAAAAAGCTTTTGTCCAGTCCCTTGCAAAAAAAAAAAAAAAAAAAAATCAGAAGTGCTTCTGGGGAACATTTGGTGTAAATGTCAGCCACAGTCTACATCAAGGCAAAAATCCACCAAACATCTTCAGTGTATGGACTTCACTGGGCCTTTAGGGAAGAAATCCACAATATAAAATCAAATCAATCAATACTTCCTTGTATTTTTATAGTTCCCTCAATGGCTATATCTCAGAAAGTTTTGAAAACAAATCATAAAAAAAGAACTTTGAACAAAACTATATTTTACAAGAAGCATCTTTAAGCTAGACATGTACAACTAGGACTAAAGAAAAAAAAATGAGAAAATATACTTGTTACCCAAGTTTTCTTGAGGAAAACCAACAGATTATTATTTGCAGATACCATGGGCAGATTTTTAACAGGACAAGACCTACAGGGCATCACTGGCCCTACACTTCTGCTCAATGACATTCAGGGCTAGATTGCATTAAATGCACTAAGGTAAACCACTACTTTTTGCTTTCTTTTGAAACTCTGTAACACAAAGTGTGATTCTATCTAATCAAGAAAGATATGGGATAACAAGATTTCATTCTATTTGATTGTTTCATTAGCCTGTCTGGGCTACCCATCTGAATGTCCCCATACCAAGAAAGTAATTTTTCATTCAAGCACATAAGTTCATCTTTGTGCAATGATCCATGGGACTTAAAACAATGATATTTTCACAGCAGCATATTTCTGTAATGAGAAGTAAAATTGCCCTTTAAGCCTAAGTCAGGGTTTTTCAAATAAACTCTGATTTTTTCTTTGATAATGCAGCCCACAGAAATCCTCTATATGATGAAAGAGCTAGTTAAAAACTATAAAAATACAAAATTTCTGCTCAGTTGATGATGTGAAAATCCAATTTCTCAATCTAAGCCTGAGAGTGCTCTCGAGGCAAGGACTTGGACATTAAATACAAGGAGAGAAAAGTTGTGTTTAACTCATAAAGAAAATTAAATTTCTGGCAGCTACAAGGACTAGTCACCTGAATTAGAAGTAAAATGCAAAGGCTCACTTTGGAAAACTTCCAGCCTCAAAAATTAATCTGATCTGAGACAACTATCAAGAGATGTACTTTAAGGCACAGGAGCATGGCACCTTCTGCACATTTCAATCTACAAAGTTCTCAAAGGAATATGAATGAGAGAACACAAAATTATGTGCCTACCTCTGAGCCATCAGAGAGCTGGTTTTTCTCCAGCAATTCACTCTTCAAGCTATCATTTGCAGAGCAGTATTTCTTCACTGTTGCTATACACCAAGGATTGCTTCAACACATGTGCTTCTCCACTCAGAATTTTTCTAGAGTCAGAACTGGAAATACACTTTCCCAATGACTGTATAAACTCAGCTTACCAACAGGGTTTCTCACTGACTCATGGGTTGCTCAGTGACTTTACTTGCCTTTGTCAGTTCTCAAAGACTTACACCTACAGGAAGTGTACTTTAAAAACTCATCATCCTGCCCAACTCTGGCATACATAAAAACTCTAAACTGAATCAACTCTTATTTGCTGAGTGCTGCCAGACACTAGCCCTAGTTAGGAGGTTTGAAGAAAAATCAGGGCATTGGATGACACTTCCCAATTTTTTATAAGAATGATTAATAAAGTGGGTTTTGAAATGCTAGGAATACAATGACAGAGGCAGAATCTCAGTATAGTTTTGGGGTTTTTACATAAAATCACTCCAACAGAAACAATCAGTTCACAGACACCTGAAGATACTGCTGGCATCTTTAATCATCACAACAAGCTCAATTTTCATTGCCATATATTGAGAAATCTTCTGGTGCTATGGATCACCATTCAGACAGCCAAACCAGCTGGCTGTTTCAACCAACCAAACCATTTATATGGTGCTGGATTTCCCACCACTCTTCTGCCAGCTGATGCTAGAGGGCAGTTGAAGCAGTTGTTGCTTCAGCTGCTATTGGGAACAGGAACATCAGACTGAGGACAAAGGGACAATCAAACAGCTATCTGCAGGAGCAGTTCATCACATCCTAACTAATACTTTCCCCAGATTTTCTAACGTATCAATAGATGCCCATTCTTCTGCTACATCTGTCTGGAATGCACAAAAACTAGAGCTTGCCCACAGCAGCTGCAATTATTCTCCTAAGAATAACATCCATTTTACTTCACTGACTGAAAGAGTCTGTCCCTGGATATTGTTGCTAGCTGTTTCTCTTCATTACATACAAACTAATTCAGTATCACACATTGATTGAGACAGCTGGTCATTTTTCCCTGAAGAGAAGTAAATCTCATTGTGCACATACCCAGAGGAATCAGCACATATGTGGCCTGGGCATTATAGGCTGCTACGTCCCACTGGATGCTGTTCAAGCAAGCAGGGGGAACCAGATGCTCAGCAGGGAAAACCAGATTCCTCACTACACCATACACGTGGGTACTCAAGCGTTACTTATCCTTCTGCTGCAACTTTTGCCTTCTATAACATTGTTTGGAAGGACAAAAAAATGCCTTTAAGATTGCTCCGAAATAATTCAGGTTGTCAACAACTGCTCTGTCCTCCAAGTTGGAAGACTGGCTCTCCTTTCTTTCCCTACTCTGCTTTAAATCGTCCCTGTTCTTCCCAAGGAAGGCCAGTGCCTATGGTGTGGGAGTAGATTTTTCAGAAGCCCTTTTTCCTCCCTCCATCCAGGGTCCCCACTCCTCCTCCAGGGGGATCAGAGCCTTTATGAACTTCTGAGCCTCATTTGCACCTTCACAGAAAGCAAATTCACTTCATGTGCCAAAGCACAGACATTTTATGGCACACCAGGCTTTCAATACCTAGTTCCCCCTAGAGCTGAATACATAGTTCCCCCTAGAGTTGCTGCCACAAGAGAGGAAACAAAGTCACCTGCCCATTAACTCTACTCCTCTACCCTAGACAACGAACAAAGGAATGAAATTAATCCTAGGCAGACAAAATGGAGAAGAAAACACCTATCTACAAGAAAGATGAGCCTCCTACTTAGTCAGCTCACAAAAGATGAGGCAGATCTCTTCTTTCACCTGTCTTGTCTTAGCCTCTCACAAAAGACTGTAGCTAAATACTTTGAGAAAGCCAATGGCCCTGTCAAAGACAAACCCAGGTATGGGACTAGCTGAAAATGAGACAATCTTATTATCAAGGCTCAAGTTGGATAATGATATTTGATAAGAAATTGGGAGTTTCCCTTCAAAATCCCCATGCGGCAGAGGAAGCTGGCTGTGAGGACAGTCCCTCTGAGGGCTCTTTCCAGGGCAGAGTCCTCCTCACATGCCAGGGAACATCCTCTCTGGTTCTGATCCTAGCTGCAAGCCCACTGCTGCAGGTTTTATGAAGCTGTAGTCCACAGGATAAAATGGATCAATGTATCATTAAACAAGAGAACTAAATTAAAATAAAGGCACCATACCATCTTCATGATATCTAGCTATAATAGCAGCAGTTATATCAGCTGTATTTTAAGAATCCTGAAAAAATATTTCGGTTCATCTCATGCAGCATAGTCAAAGACGTGTTTCTTACCCCAGGGAACAGTTTTAAAATTCTGTGTTAAGCTGTAAAAAAACCCCAAAGTCAGAGCAGCATGAAAGGGCCCTTAATCCAGGCAGTAAGGTAAATGCCCAAAGTGACCTATGCATCATCCTCAAATCATAGAACATGATTTATCATCGACTGAAATTAAGTCAACCAAACAGGGTTTGGTTGCTCAGCTGGGGAGCAACTGCAGCTGCCAGAAGATTCCCATGCCCAGAGCTTATGACTGAAACAGAAGAGGACAACAGCGAGAGCAGTTTCTGGGGCTGTGCAGCATTTCCTCATCCTGTGCAAAGACTGTCAATTCCTGCAGACCCCCAAAGCTAAAGTGACCAAACCAGTGAGGTGACTGAGAGCTCTCTCTCCTTCACTCCTGCTTCCTGGTGAAGAAGCTCTGGCTGTGGTGGACACTGCACAAAAGTCACTGTTTTGTCTACGCATCCAGCAGCCAAGGACTGTCATTTCATCATGCATCTCTATCAAAGGGAAACAAACGAGGGGAAAGCTCTTATCTTTCATTTATCTATTTTGCTGACTTGCATTCCGTTTTAATATTATCCTCTCTCTGGAGTTTCAGTATTTTATAAGAATGTGGACAGATAACGTGGTATAGGTGTGACAGAGAGACATACTTCTTAATGAGGAAACAAAAGAAGAAAATTCACCATACAAAGCAGGGAACAGTACAGAGGAAGGAGTCCAGAAGCTCTGTCCCCTCACACAGCACAGAAGCAGATTTACTACCCCCTGAACACTTGTATTTCATTTCGAATTGATCTTTCTCAAATGAACTCCAGGCATTGCAAAAGCAGAGTGAACTGGCTGCATAAATCTTCAAGTCCAGTTCCTTGCACCACTGGCCACCCTCTAATAACTAATACACATAACAGAGAATTTCCTGATCTTCAGATGATCCCCACAGAATAAACTCCTACTAATCAAATATTGTTCCATGTGAGGAAGAGGTGGAGCATTCAAGTATTTTGAAAGGTATATAATTGAGTTTCTTTCAACTAGTAATCAGTGCCTAGACAATAGCCCAGATGGAACTGTGCAATTTCTTTTAAGAATTACATGCTGTAAAGACACATGTATCTGCAGATATGGATGAAACAAAGAAACTGCTAAATGAAACTAAATATGAACTGAAGTACAACAGATTCCCCAGTTTGTACTGCGAAATGGAAAGAAACAAATAAAGGAACTAACAGATACTGAAGTGAATCGGTCAAATAATTAATATGGTCTTATTTTTATAAATAGAAAACTCCAGTTACACTAGTTAAAAACATATTTCTGAAACGGTGTCCAGTAGGGAATATGAAAATTATATATTTGGATACCTTTTGCAATCTCCAGAAAAAAGTACTTCACGCTGAATCACCCAGACTCATTTTCCTCTGATTTCAGTGTGTTGTCTTCAGTTAAAACACTGGCATGTCACAGTGCACACAACACCAGCTGCTCCCACCTTTTAAACGCATCTCCACACAACCCCACACAAGCAAACTGAGCTTTTGCCCTGCAATTTCCCCATTTTGAAATAATGATTATACCCTTTAGCTTACCAAGAGCAATTAAGCCTGTCTGGATGAGCAAAACGACCACATTCTGCAGCCTCAACCTCAGTGAGAATTCTCTGTCAAAACATATTTCTTCGCCCATTAACCAGCAGGTTTTAACCGTGTCTTCCAACAGCCCTCAAGTAAGGTCCCAGGGTAAGGTGCCTAACATTTCTTAATTCTTCAACCTCAAGGCATGTGTTAGGTATTGACAAAGGCTCTTTGTATTTAAAAAGTTCACCACATACCAAAGATAAGCAAGACAAAAGAAAGAACACTTTTGAAAAAATAAGTCAACAAGAAAAATAAGTTTAGAAACCAATGCTCATCCCAGTGTTATATATGACTTGCTCTTTTCCTCCTTCACACAGAGGGGCAAGTACTTGGGCAAGTATTCTTTGTTTCATATGTCCTCTCATGTTCCTGGATACTTGCTTCAATATAATGAATAATTTTTAATCTTTTAGTGAGCTGCAAGCCACTAAGTACAATTCATTACAGCACAGATTGTCTTACGAGATGCTTCACACTAGCCCTGCCTACGTTACTCCACTGCTGAATGCAATTCATGTAGTCAACAAATAATTATGCAAAAGCACATTATAGCAGTACTTTACTGACAAGCACAATGTTGCTAGAATAAATACAGAGTATCTTGCATCCCAACAGTGAGGAGCTTGTAATTTACTGCCTGTGAATATTGAACTTTCCACATAATCACTGATCTCTACTACATACACATGAGTAATATCTTTATTTCTCACACAGAATAGCTCTAAATTTGGAAAACTTTTTCCCCCCCTCTGCAAGTATTCATAAAATAAAATGCACATTTCCAGAAAAATCTCTTTCAGATTAACTCTGCCAAGGCTTTGGAATTTAATATGTTGAACTAGCATCAACCAAGTATTTAAACCTGTTACCTATTAAACAATACTTCTTCCACAAGAAGTACTGATTTAGAAAAAGCCAATGCAAGTTGCAATGATGGAAATTCTGGCAAGACAAAGAAAAAAGAGTTTACAGCAAGGGTGGTGAAATGCAGGATGCCCAGCAAGGCTGCAAAATCTCCATCTTTGAAGATACACAAAACTCAGAGAGCTGGCGCCCTGAGTGACCTGATCTCAGTTGGAAATTGTAGCCTCGCTTTGAGCAGAAGTTTAAACAAGGTAATGTCCTAAATGATTGTTTAACTGTATGACAATCCAGGGGAAGCCCACAGGCACACAGGAACTATACCCACACCAAATGTCCTACTATGTGCATGATGCTTTTTCATCTTACAGAATGAGAACAAGCCTGGATTCGGACATAAAATCCCTGTACCTGAGGTATGATAGACTGCACAGCTTGAAAAGGAAGCCACCCATCAGTTAAACCCACAGTTAATTGGAATAAACTCTCACTGTTAAATAACTGCATTTATGTGTCCTGTACTTGGACTAGCTGAGATGGAGTTAACTCTCCCCACAGCACTGTGCTTTGCATTGGTGGCTGCAAAGGTGTTGGTAACACATCAGTTTGCACTGGCACATCATCAGCACCCTCTCTCCAGCATTTCACCCTCCCACACCAGCAGCAGGCTGGGGGTAGGCAAAATCTTGGGAAGGGACATACCCTGGACTTTTGACTCCAGTGTATCAGTGGGATGTTTGGGATGTCTGCTGATTCAAAAGCTAACAAAAACAGTCATTATTTACAGTGTTTGTCTCCCAGAACAACCACTACACGTGTGCTGAAGCCCTGCTTCCTGGCAAGCATCTGGACATCACCTAATGATGTAAAGAAAAGAATAAAAACCTTTGTTTGCATGCATGTAACATTTAGCTTTTGCTTCAGTAAACTGCCTTATCTCAACCTATGGATTGTTTTCCATCTTATTTTCTCTCCCCAGGCCAGCTGAGAAGAGGGAGCAGTGGAGTGGCTTGGTAAGTACCTGGTGTGCAGCCAAAGTCAACCCACCAGAGTCCCAACAGCAGAACTCCAGCTATGGGAATGAGAGCAGAAGCATCTGGCCACTGGTAACAAAGTCAACCAACCAAAAAAACCAAAAAAAACCCAAAAAAAACCATAGAAGTTTCACTCATTGCATCTTTTAAAAACAAACAGAAAGGAAAGAAATTATTTTAAAAATTTCATTCCAGTTATGAACTCACTTTGAATAATGAATGTCTGTTTTCCCTCAAGTGATTGTGCTATTCATGGTGCTAGTAAGCAAGCAACTCAGAGAAAATTCCACCTGAACCCATACTATTTAACTCACTTTTAAATAATGTCCCAATGAGGTAAGTGCAACCCAAATATTATAGCAGCAAGGAGAGAAAAAAATAATCTGAATATTGTTTCATAAGCAAATCCAAAACTAAGAAAACTCAAATCAGTTTCTCAGACAGACTGCTTAAGATCTTTTACTCCTCAATCTCAGAAACACAGGTATAAGATATTAAAACAAGCTAAACTTAATGCAAGAAACTATTTCCCATAACTTAATTTAAAATTTTAAACACGTATCAGAAGAGAAGAATATGTCCCCTATAAAATGTTCTGCTTACTTAAAAAAAAAATCTGTATAAATTAGTACACATGAGCAGCAATTTCTCATGAATGTTAATACAACCAAACTAAATCCAATAAACATGATGGGAAGAAAAAATTGCAAGCAACACAGTTATTGCTTATCTGGAAGAAAAGTACATTAGGATAAACAGGAATTTTATTTTCTCTCGGTGACACAGCAGCAGTACCACTTTCAAAGTCCCATCCCCAATGTGATGCACAGTTTCAGTACTTCAATTGCTTTTTTAAATAAAGATGAGGTTATTTCCAAAATACTACGAAGAGTAGCTGCTTTCCCATTTAAAGGATCCACCTACTGTTCATTTAACTGTGAGTGTCCCAGAATTATTCATGCTGCATCCTTTTCCCCATTGCCTCAAGTACGCTGTCTGAGTCTAGCACCCCTCCTCATCTAGGACTTTACTATCATTACAAGTTCATGGAAGCAAGAAGAATCCTTAAGATCTATTTGAGTGGTGCCTAGTACACACTTGAAGGCTGTGAGAAGTACGTTTTAATTACTGCATTACCAAACTGGGGAAAAAAAATCCACCAGTTAACAAGAAACAGTGTAAGCTGATAATAGGAATTAACAGCTGATGGACACATATGCTTTCAGTAGGTGTGTCTTCACCATAAGAGCATATTAAGTGCAAGACATTAAAATAATTACAAACTCTTCTGAGGAAGTACATCAATATTAGAACTCCCAACATCTCTTCTTTGAAAGTTTTAAAGTGTCTAAATTCAGATAATTAGCTGGCACAATGATGAAGAAAACAACTGACAGCCAATTCAGCAGAACATACAGGGAGATATAAGACTCTACATCTAAGTTGAAATGTAAATACCTCTTTATTGCTCCTGGAAGATCTAAATTGAATGGAATTTGATAGGAGGATGCTAAAGTGTCGTCCACAGCCTTGCTGATTTCCTGCAGTTCTCTTAAAGAAATGCAGCCGAGTAAAGCAGTCAGTTCACAGTCCTGTGACTGAATAAGCTTATCTTGTTCTTCAATTTCTCTTCTCAGCTGTTGATCTTTTCCTTCTAATATGGCCAGTCTTGTTCGGAGATCTTCAATTTCTTTCTGCATAGAACAGAAACTGAAGTTTACTATGAGCCCTATAAAAGAAACCCATTTGCCCCCTAAGAAAAAGCAGTACAAGTGTCAGAAGTAGCATGAATTAAATTTGTCCCTATTAGGCAAACATTAAATGAGGCATCCTCTTGCTGACACACAAAAATTCTTATGCCAGTTGTATTTTTATTCTCTAGTGCTTCCAACAGTCTGAAATTCACCACCTCCATTTCAACACCACACTTCACATTCCTCTTCTAACACCTATTGTCACCCCTCTTTCACTTTTAAAATACACAGGTATTTCCTATGTTCACAAGCTAAAAACTTCCACCAAAAAAACAAATGTCAGATCACCCATGGCAACAGAAACTTGTTCTACAGACTGGTAGCTAAACTGATCACCTATCCCACAAAATATTCCCACAATGGTTTGTCTAATGGTTCCAATCCGACATGAAGCACAGGATGGAAGCAGAGAATCATTGGCTACCTAACCAGCCCTTCTGATAATTAACATTTCATTTTAACTACAAGCACAAAATCCTTCCCTTGACTTAAAATGCACACAACTTCAACCTCAGTTGCATCCATTTCTCTAGAAGTTCAAATCGTGTGCATTACGATATTGATGTTTCTTGCAAGAGCAAAACACAATTTTTAGAATCATAGAATTGTAGAATTATGAATGCTGGAAAAGAGCTCCAAGATCATTGTGTCCAACCTTTGACCAAACAGCACCTTGTCAACCAAACCACAGCACTAAATGCTATGTCAAGTCATTTCTTGACCATTTCCAGGGATGGTGACTCTATCACCTCCCTGGGCAGCCTGCTCCAAAGCCTGACCACCCTTTCAGTGAAGAAATTCTTCACGTCCAATCTCAGTCTCCTCTGGTACAGCTTGAGGTCACTTCCTCTTGTCCTGACACTTGTCACCTGGGAGAAGAAACCAACCTGGCTACAACCTCCTTTCAGGTAGAGAGTGATAAGGTTCCCCCGCCCCGAGTCTCCTCCAGGCTAAACGCTCCCAAGCTCCCTCAGCTGCTCCTTATCAGACTTGTGCTCCAGAGCCATCATCAGCTTCATTGCCCTTTTCTGGACACGCTCAAGCTCTTTGTACTTCCTGAAGTGAGGAGGCCAAAACCAAAAAAGCTTCATGAATTTGTACATCCTCCTTCCACAGGTTTTCCCTTGAAAACTCAATAGATAGCTTGCACCCAAGGAAGCAGCGTTTCTTGCAGGAGTCTGGGTTGCCGAGTTAAAGTTGTCATCAAACTAGCTGAATGCCACACTGGAGAATTTGATTCTATTCCTACATTTCTTACTGTCTCTGAAACTCTGCAAGCCATTTAAACTATTATCTCCACACATGGCCACAGACTGTGTGTTCATCATTTGCTATAAAACCTGCAAGAGATCTCTGACATGCCATCTATAGGCTCTCAACAGAAATCAAAGCTCAATTTCAAACTCTGATCACATTCAGTCCAACTAATAATAAAAATGAAAAATAAAAAGGCAGAAACCCAAAACCAAATCTTTAGTAAGTAAACAAGCAGGCATTACAAAACTGACATTAGAAACAACCATATGGCTTTTTATGGCAATTCACTTCTTCATTTTGCATCTGAGCAAATGGCAGTAACACCCGAAATGGTGTTACAGAGATAAAATTAAGTAGGTTTGAATCACTAAGATGCCATGTAAAAAGAATCCACTCACAAATCAATAAATTTGTATTCAAAAGAAGGTTTGAGTGGCACACAGCAAAAGGGTTCTGGAGTCCAATACTGAGTAATGAAGATAAAATAGTATTCTGAATATCTGAACTGACACTTCAGCTATGTATGAGGTAGGGATATACGGGAAAAAAACCCCACATACTTCAATATTACAGACTCTTATAAAATGTGTACTATGCACAGATTAGACTTCAGCATTTCTTTGCTTTTTTAGAGCTTCACTTCATAACCTTAACATTATTTTAATGTTTTCAATGCTATTTACATGAAACTTGGTTCACTGGTTTTGTTAACAAACATACTTTCAGGTTTGCTCCACTGTAACCAGCTTCTCAAGTAACACCTGGAAGAAGAAGACATAGTCCTTGCATATTACAAGGTTGACTAGCTCCAGAATTTCAACTTATAATAGTCCTGCACACTAGGTTCATCAACTATATTCCTCCTTCTTTGGTTTTAGATACAGCAAGAGGAGAATGGTGTGGTCCATGTGTCAACCCGCCGGCATTTGTCGAGGACAGAAAGGTCAGCAGACCAAAAACATCAGTTTTATTTCTTTCAGTCTCAAATTAGGCTTTTAGTGTGCACAAAGGACAATTCTGTCTCTGTGTTACTGGCTTGGGAATACTGCCAAAATCTTAATAGGCCCTACTTAATACAGAAACCTCCATATTCTGTGAAAACCTAGTAATTGCAATCACTGCAATAAGCAACCTACATGGGAACAGAAAGGAAGATGAACAGAATCTGGTTTTACAATCACACTTTTAGTACTGAAATGTACAACATAAATAGATACCAGAAGCACACAATCTGCATGCACAGAAAGCTGCTCTGCTCAGGAATAGTTCACAGGCACTTTTGGGAGCATGGAAATTTTAATCAGTAAACTGGAATTCTCCCGCATTCTTTTCCAGAAATGCAAATAAGCCTTTATCATGCTCTTGGTCAGCCTCCAGAGACAGCTAAAAATGGCCTTAAGTCTCAGCATGGAGCAGCAGATGATAATCATCTCACGAAACATAAGCTGGAGTTTTACTTTGCAGATTTGAGTTTAAACTGGGATTTCCAACACAACAGCTAATCAGTACTGACTGTATACCTCCAGCTTCACTTATGGACTGATGGTATCCATGAAATAGAGATTGCAGTAGAAATATTAATATATATACTGCCACAGGTTTTCAAATCCCTGAAGACAAACGCAGAACCAATAGGAGAGAGGGCAGAAGAAAAAGTAAAGTGGGGTTAAGGAAATTAAATTTTTAAAAATTACTTATCATGCAAGATTTTGGCCAGGAGCAATCTTTAGGGGTTCCTGGGTGCAAACAATCATCACCAGTCAGGCTTCTCCAGAACCTTGAATTCCTGGTAGTTTTGATAAAATGCTAATAAATAGCATGCCTGTATAATGGCGTGGTTAATTTTAACCTAGCATAACTACAGAAGAATAAAGATTCAGCTTGAGCAAGTGTAAAAATTAGCTGTTGTGGCATCTTAAGTACAGCAGTTTTCAGTTCAGTATCTTGAGGTGGCTCTTTAATGTCTAGATGAAAAAAATTTTCTGCATACTGATAATGCTGAACTACACTATGTCTCCTCTTACTTGCTGATGAAATAAACCTAAAAAATACAAAGGTGATGAGCAGGATAAAAAAGATGTTTCTTCACCTAAGTACAATTTTGCAATGACCACATAAGATGTTTTTCTCTATTTCTTTCTTTACACGGTTTTATATATAAATTTATGTGTGTACACACACAGAGATTACTACATTGTTGGATCCAGCAAAAGAATGAAAATATCATAAAAATAGATTTCAAGACAAGACCACAGAAAAAAAGGAAAACTAGGCCTACTAGCTCTCTAAGGTGCCACATCACTGAGTGTGATCACCAAGGTTTAAAAGACACGTAACTAGACAGTACATTGAGATTTTTGAGGGATGGTGAAAAGAAAAATCTAAATTTTGCTTAAAAGGCTTGCAGACTTAAAATTGGACTAATGCCATCTTGAAACATTCCATTTGTCAAACTATCACGTTGCAACATCACATGTCATTGCAAAGCTATTGTTAGCAAATGCTGACTGCTCCATGATGATTCCTTCATCCTTATGAAAAGCATCAATCATCTTTCAGAAATAAAAGCTGGTAAATCATGTATTTATAGTAAATTCTAACCAGAAACGGATGAAAACTTTTTGTCTTCAAATAAAAACTTCTGAAGATCAGTGTAATATTAAAACATCAAATTGTAACAAAGAGTACACTTAAAAAGATAATGAGGAAAGTTTAAGCATGCACACAAGCCACCAAACCTTCCAGCTCTGCGTTTCTGTAATGAGATTAACACAGCTCCTGTGGCTGCCATCTCCAATCATCACTTAGATTATCGACTGGACTCCAGCCAAGGCTCTAATTACTACACAGAAGCAAAGTCGCTATTACAATAAATTTATTTAATTCTGCGTGACAGCTTACAAGGTTTTCCCCACACAGCACTGGTTCTTATAGACAACTTTGCAGTCCTCTCACCTGTAACTGTTTCTTTTCTTGAAAAAGCTGGTTTCGTTTTGTGGCCCAAACCTGTGTCCTCTCCTGGGAAGTTGATCGCAAAAGCCTGTGCTCTTTTTCATGACAAAGACCATTTTCTTCATGTCTGACCCTTTGAAAAAAACATGACAGAAGCTAAAAATTAGTGGTTTTCATGAATTTCAGTGTCTCCAGGATTAAATAGGATCTGAATGCTACATATTACCTTTAGAGTCATAACACTCCACCATCAGAATGACTACATTTCAAACAGACACAGTTAGAGAACAAGAGATTTTTTTTCCCTTGGCATATCTTCCTTTATTATCTCAAACATTTACACTGTTTTTACAACACGATGAAGAAAGAAAATGGAAAGCTTGTATAGCTTCAGGCTTCCCCCAGCTTTATCATATTTCAGAAATTTATCCATCACTGCCTTGAAAGAGACAAAACTAAGGCATGTAGTTTCTATCAATACGGAGAAAAATCTCGTAGACAGAAGTTTAGAAACTTGCCAAAGCCATTTTTGCAGCTTCTGTCAGCTTTTGGAGACTACATTAGAGATCATCTGGAGTGTTTGCTCCACAATGCCAAATTTTACTTCTCTCTTGCACAGTGAGCTCTTTCAAAATCACAATCAGTGGGCTTCCTCCCAGTCATCTGTACAACCCTCACTTGTAAACCTTTGCATGACTGGACTCCAAGGTAATCAGCACATTATGTTAATTATCAATTCCATAATCAGCCTCTCAAGATGCACCTGCAAACAATGCAAATCCATTTTGCCTTCCATGTTCCCTCGTAAGGGCATGTGCACTTGCAAAGGGCAATTGCCTTTCTGTGTCCATCTCTACAGACAAGTGCATGCATCTCCACATAAAGAGTACAGATTCATTTCAGTATCTTCTTGAAAAAATACTGTGTCTCAAACAAAGTGTTTTGAGACATGATTTCCCACTGTAGTCTTGCAAAGCAAATACATCCATGCCACATATAAAACATGCATCATAAGCCTGGTTTAAGCATGATTAATCACACAATCATTGTCTCCATGCACAGGTGTTTAACAAGGGCATAGAACAAGAGGTTTCCATCTGTTCTGCAGGACCATCAGAAGACACACATGCTTTACTCCCTCTCTTTGGGCTGCAGAATGTGCTGAAAAAGCAAAATAAAGCCTCAGCACTAACACAGATATCATTAAGCTAAGATAGACATAATGACAGTGCAACTGCATTTCTGTATTAACAGCACACACCAAAGGGACATCCCTATGATGAGGTGCTAGGCCATCACTGTGCCTTACAATCATTACAGGTTCCTGTGGCTCTGACCAAACATACTTCCCAGCAGCTCTGAAGCCACCTTCTTCAAGCTGGAGCTGCATCTTTCCTAGAGAGGAGCGTAATAAATTTCCAAGTGACTGATTGAAATTTAGAAAAAAATCCACTATAAAATCAGTTTATTTTCAGAACTTTCTTGGAAATTCCATGTGTATCTGTCTACTTGATACTGCTGGAAGACGAACAAGATCCCTCTGATCTCACCAAACCTGACTGACTGCACAACCACAGCATTTGTTGTTCCTAAGCTAAGCGTAACCAAATCTGGCTCCCACCACATGCCCCCAATATCCTGTGTCAACATCAAATGCATCCACTTAAAAACTCATCTCAAAATTTAATTAAGTAAAACAAAAATGGGGCATGAATTTCAGCTTCATATCTTAAATAAGCTGCCATACACACTTTTCTTGTAAAAAGATGAGATTGATTTAACTACTGTAAAATTGCAATGATCTGGTCTTCTGAGGCTAGTCTGATAATATTTTTAATTTTCCAGGTGAAAAAAAAAATTCTTCTTGGGTATATTGGTGTTGCTCCAATTCAAAATGAAAACAAAAACTGAAGCCTAAAAATTTTCCTTGAGGAAGCAGTTATGTTTTCCACTGTACTATCTAAAACTACTGCTGGAACAGAAAGGAGTTAAACCTCTGTACAGAAGACAAAGGATACCCTTGCTGTATCAATGAGTCAGACCACAGACAAAGCACTGCAAAAGGCTACAAGAATCAAGCAAGCAAATAAAAGGGTGTCACAACAACAGTAGTCAAACCTAAGCTCAAAGAAAGGAGTGTGCACAGGACAGAAAAGGGAAGAGGATATTCATCTGACCCTGAAGAATGGCACTGCTCAGATCTCTGCAAAGAGAAGAGTTACAGATCTAATCATCCAAAGAACAGGAACACTTTCATAAATATGTTATAACATCTATTTTATATATAAAAGCATTATATATACTTTATACAGGATAAAAATAAGCAAACTGTATCTGAGGGATGCTTTAGTGACCCAATTTCTATGAAAATGAAGCCAACACTACCACTAATACCAAAATCATTATTACAAATTAATGCACAGACCAAACACATCTTAATGACAAGGGAGAATGGTGTACCCTAATCTTTAAGGAATGGTAAAATAGCCTCTTAGAGCCTCAGAAGGTAGAAGGAAACAGTTCTTAAGGAGTGCAGCTTCTTTTAAATCTCCTTTATTGCTAGATATTATAAATAGAGGCTAAAAATACCTTCAAATTCTCCAATTTCATCCAAAAAAATCATATCTGTACTGATTTTATCAAATTTTCATGTCTATCAAAAATTACACACGAAGGTATTGACTAGCACACTGCAGCCTTTACATTAACAAGCTGCCAGAAAACACATTTTTCATTTGTGCTATTGCATTTGAGAACAGCTTTCAATACCTATAAAGTATCCTCTTCTAACAACAGTAACTAGGAGCATGGATGAAGACAGACCAAGAAATAGGGACTATTTTTTTTTCCTAAGCTATCCCTCTTGGGCCATCCAACACATCTCGCATTCCTCCCATCTTTGAAGTTATCCCCTCAACACAAAGTCTAGAATTTATTTTTGTGACTTTGTACAGTGCTGAGCTCAATACCGCTACCTAAGAAGTGGCACACAAAACGAAGCACCCAAAGATCTATTCATATCAAAAAGTAATCTGGTTGTTACTTTATATTTAAATATCCTTTCATTGCCTGAAAGGGAGCATCAGAATTAACTCCACAGGGAAGCGTTGCTCAAGCTGCGTTGCTGTTGTACGCTCAAGCTGCCGTGTCAGGGATTCAACCCCATTCCCACTCAACATCAATGAGAAACGTTCCATTTAATTTGCCAGTTCATCATGATCAATGTTTTTTAGGGGAATTCTGAAAGTATTGTGGAAAGAGGAAAAAAAAGGGGAGCAGGGTGGGATTTTCATGAACAAGCACCATATGAATATATTGGAGGGTCATTAAAACTCTTTATTATAATTATTCATAAGTTGTATTTTGCATTTTGAGAAAAAGAGAAGTATCATTTTATACAATAATGAATCAACAAACTTACCGATGATCAGCAGTGCACTGCAATGTTGCCTGAACTTGGGTCATGAACCTATCCAAAAAACTGCTAACAGAGGGATGCCTTGAAGGAAGCTGAAACTTGAAAGAATTTTTCTCCTTCTCCAGTTCTTCCAGCTTCTGTCTAAATTTATCAGCTAGAAATTAAATTTAAAAAAAGAAGTTAAACAGTGACAAAAGGGTCCTGTTTTACTTGGGGGGGGGGAAATAGTCTCTCAACAAAAAGTAAAATCAGCCTCTCAGATGGTTCTTCCTCTTTTCATAAAATATATCAGTCTGTTCTGCTCAAGGACAAATGAACAAGACTACAACATAAACCACCAAATAATCAAGATGCCAAGCTATTTTTTTCTATGACAAGGACAAAATTGCATACTTCCTATCACTTCTTTTATTTTATAGGGCTCCAAGAATTGGCTCAAAGTTATCATCCATGCTCTTCCTAGAGTAACAGCTGAGAATTAAATTCTAGGAAAAGTGCTACTCTTCACTGCTTCAGTTTCTCTTAAAATTTAGATATCAGGTACACATTAAAATTTTGACCTAATAAAAAAATTTGTATTGTTATTAAGTCAAGAACTGAAGAATCATAGATGATACAGCAGTATACTTCAGCAAAAAACACATGTGCAATTATAGCAATTAAACAATTATCACATTCCAGGCTGTCCTGAAGTATGCTCAGTCTACCATTCAAAACAAAAAAGATTTACCTTCAACTTTAAAGAAAAATAACAGTAGTCCCCAAGAGACTGCTTTGATTCTACCATAACCCTCCACAATTCTTAGAGTAACCACTTCTCTATGTAAGTTACTTGTTTTCTGTCCCAGTGTAGAAAGCAAAGGAACATCATTCTAACTACTAATTATTAATGCAGGACATGTACATTCTATTGTACCACTGTACCAACAAAATCACATATGTGACAGATAACAAGTCTGCAATCCAAGACAGAACACCTTTGATGATACATTAGTCAAATTGGAGAGTTTTGAGGTTTTCCACAAATGGAAAACCTTTACAGTTCAGTACCCTGCTCATGACCTCACTGCATGCAATTCTGTGCGGCTAACAATCCTTTTAACATTTTCAATACATTACTATCAGAATAGCATCTATCTGTGCTTGCTTTTTACTGCTTATTTTCTTTCTTTATCCTCTGAAGGGGATTTAACGTGAGAAGTTGCTTACATTTGCTGGTTTAGAGAAATTATGCATTTTTTACAATAATCTATCATGAGTATTGATCTCCATTCTGCTTCTGTGCCAACAGGGTAGAATAAAGACAGAGACCTTACTAATAAAACTGGATCTTTTCCTGTCCCAGCACACTGTTACAGGGTGAACTCACTTTCATGTTGTCATTGACATGCAAAATGTCAGAAGGCCCTCGCTGCAATGAGCACCCTAACCCCCATGTACCCATGTGCATACCACTCCTGCAAAGTAGTGGAGGTGAACCACACCTGTGATGTATTTCTCAGGGGCCACAGCTAAGTAGATTCACCCTATCCCTATCACCACACTGAAACTCAAATTTGAGCTCAGATGAGACTTGCAACCCCATATTTTGACCAGAAAAACATATCAGCACTTGCATGTTAACATGTCACTTGGCATTTAAATTCAGCCATTGAATATATCACTGCTACAAACAGAACAGTAAGGGCTGAAAGGGTTGGCTAGTGACCAATGACCACTGAACGCCAAACCACATGGAAACACTTCCTTTTACTCACACCGTTCACCACGGGGTTTCCTGGGAGTTGTGGCAGCCCTCTAAAGCCATTTAACGCTGTCATTGTTCTTTGACATAAGTATGCCTAACTGTGTTTGTGTGTCCAGTTGTTTCATCATTCTACTCCTACCCCTCCTGGCCCTAGAAACACGCTATTTTGGGAAAGAAAACAGATGAAGGGAGCCACATGCCAATTCCTTCTCTCTCTCTCATTAACTCTTGGCTGCATCCTGCTTTATACATTCCAATCTCCACAGCATTCAATTCGTTTCTAGTAACAGACGTTTCTAAATAATTTGTTCCACTGGCATCTTATAAGTAATATGGCTGCTTATATCCACTTATCTCTCTGCACTAAATGATTGTTTACCCCTTTATCTTTTCAGCATCACACTTAAGGGTTATGTCTTAAGAGACTCCAGCACCAGTGAGCTGAACACTGCAGCACTCAGCTTTTAGAATCCTCTCCTGGAAAGGAAATCCCTGCCATTTGACCTGGCTGATATCTTCAGTGCATGGAGAGACCAAAGAGCCTCAGTGCCAGCTGCAGGGAACCAGGCAAGTAAGGCTCATCTCAATCCAGCTTTTAGTGTTGTGGCTCAAGAGAAATCTGGATCAAGCACAAGTAATGGAAATGATCAGAAGTCTGGCCAACAGGATGTGAAAGAAGCAAATAAGCAGGGTTCCTCAGACTAGCAGAGATAAAGGCTGAGGTAACTTCCAGCATGACTACAAGCCAGCAAGCTGAAAAGAAAGCAGTAATACAATGTTCCCTTAGAACTTGAGTCCTCAGTAACAAACCTGAGTTGCAGCAAACGAATGCAAAAAAAACATTAGACATTGTGAAGCACTAAATCTAACTGCCAGGGTTAGACAGGAAATCCCCTCCAGTTCTGGCTTTCAGGTCAGCCAAACATCTCTCAGGGATAGCTCTGGCAGAGTTTTAAGGTTGAGGCCAGAAAAATCAAATGCTTTCTCTTGTTTGAGCAAGGCAAAGTGCCAAATTCTGCACCTGGGTTGGGGCAACCCTGGATGTACGGACAAACTGGGGAATGAGAGGCTGGAAAGCATCACCATGGAAAAGTGCTGGGGGTCCTGGTCAGTGGCAAGTTGAACATGAGCCAGCAGTGCCCTGGCAGCCAGGAGGGCCAGCCCTGGCCTGGAGGCATCAGGGACAGCATGGCCAGCCAGGCAAGGGAGGGGATTGTCCTGCTCTGAGCTGGGGCAGCCTCAGCTCGAGTGCTGGGGGCCGTTCTGGGTGCCACAAAATAACAAAGGCTGATAACAAACTGATAGAGAGTGTCCAAAGGAGGGCAGTGAAGATGGTGAAGGGCCTTGAGGGGAAGGCATTTGAGGAGCTGCTGAGGGCACTTGATCTGTTCAGCCTGGAGAGGAGACCTCACTGCAGTTACAGCTTCCTCATGAGGGGGAGCAGAGGGGCAGACACTGATCTCTCCTCTGTGGGGACCAGGGACAGGGCCTGAGGCTGTGTCAGGGGAGGTTTAGGTGGGATATCAGGAAAAGGTTCTTCCCCCAGAGGGAGGCAGAGCATTGGAATAGGCTCCCCAGGGAAGCAGTCATGGCACCACGCCTGACAGAGCCCAGGAAGTATTTGGACAATGCTCTCAGGGACATCATGTGATTCTTTGGGCTGTCCTGTGCAGGACCAGGAGTTGGACTTTGATCCTTATTCCAGCTCAGAATATTCTGTGTGATCTCTTCCACTATATTTTCTAGGATTTTTCAGCCAAGAAGCAGACACAGAAAGCTTTTGCTATTGCTAAGTCATTAGACTCATAGACACAACTTTCCTTTACTTTCATTTTAGTGTTTTAACAAGTTATTCTGTGAAGAAAACACCTTCACAGAATCCAAGAACTCATTGGTAGACTGAGACACCAAAAGAAATCACATGCACTCAGGTATTTCCATTACAAAGAAAGGCTTAATACTTTCTCTATCCCATTCCTCACTTCCAATAAGTTACTCAATGCACAGCTTACATGCCAAAGCAATCTCCACATTTGATGAAGTTCCTAAATGAACAAACTTTCAGGTAATCAATACATGCTGTTTTACAGAAGCATTTAAAATGAGGCCTAATTCTCCTTATCAGCCTTTTATTTCACTACATTCTGGTGCCAGCTTGCTGCCTTGAAGAGTCCTACAGATACCTTAGACAAAGCTCCAACTTTAGACCAAATAGTAAAAGTTAACTCTTAAATTACCCTCCACTGCAATGCATTACTGTGCAATCCACTACTGCCTGTGTACCTCAGACATCCCATTTACTTTAAAGCCAGCACACAGTACAGGCCTGGAAGATGCTGACTAACTGCTGTTCTCAATTAAACAAGCAGCAGTCAGAAAACAGTAGTGTCTCCAAAGATCATGCTTTGTAATAGCTTTGAGTAAAGGAAGCAATTTCCATAACTTCTAATTGACCATATGAGAACATCTGGCTACCTCTCTATTTTTTACGTACTCTAACATTGGTTTTATTTCTCCAAAGAAAAGGTGCACTTTATCAGAACTATTTATCATCATTTAAAAAACATTTAAGAAAGTCATCTCAGTAAGGACAGAACCTCATTTGCCATGTAATGCCTATATTTATGTTTATTTATATCTGTGCTAATAAGTGGGACGATAATCAATCATGCTATTCTACAGATTGCTGGACATTAAAAAAGTGTTTCTTCAGCTAGTTCAATTCGGGAAGGTCATTTGCTCTTGCTCCACAATTCAGCAAACAACTTCTTCCCTTCTGCCCTTCCATCTCCCCAAAATCTGAAGGCCCTAAAACAGGATTTGTGTAGGATTTATAACCATAACTCAGACACTGAAGCGCTAAAGTATTTTTTCTTGCCTGCTAGATGCTTCCAGAAACAGAATCTCCCCACCATTCACTTTCTTAAAAACTTCAAGAGTCCAAGACAACTGAAGTGTCTTCTATGCTCAGCACCAAAGACAGCTATGTATCTTGAAAGAATCTAAGAAGTCCCAGGTTCAGAACCAAAGATCCCTCTAGCAGCCTATATCCAAAACCACAACAGGACTTTAGAGAGGAGACTAAGAACCAGGGTGCAAAGTGCCCCCTTTTTGCTCCTGAATTTCTAATGTCTGTCAGCTAAAAGACTTCCCTTCTATCCACCAGAAACTTCTCTTTTCTCAGGCTATCTATGCTTTTGGTCTCCAAAACACATTATAACAGAGAATATAAAAATTAAATCATTAATCATTTAAACATATACCCCATATGGTAACTATGTGGAGCTTGAATACGGGACTGAATATGGAAACACATCTGGAGAGCAGACTAGTAAGCAAGGTGTCTACAGCTCAGTTACTAGCATTGGCCTCCTGCAAAATAACTTGCGGGGGAAAATGCAGATCAATTAATATCCAAATATGACATGTAAAGACATATACTCTGATAAGAACTGAAGGCATTACAAGCACCTGGAATACCTATCTGTTCTTAACTTAAGGATAAAATAATTAACCATTTAACAGTACCAAACATACACTCAATCAAAAATAAAGATACTTGATATGTATAAAATGGAGCTTCAGATCACTCTTGGACAGTTGAACAGCTAGCCTTTACCATGTGCTGTCTGTCATTGATATAGAGCAAACCTTTTCTACCTTCTATGCAGCCCTGCATGGGGAAAACAGCAAAATAAACCCACTGCAAAGTCAAACTGCACACCTGGGCAAGGCTGACTCCACAGACACCACTGAAGCCACAGGAGAAGCAGAGTAATGCCTACCCTGCTGACTGTGTGGATTAAAAGGAGAACATCTGCAGAGTAAAACAGTTCAGCATTGAGGCCCCAACATCTGCATTTCAGAAGGTCCTACTTCAAACTAGGTTTAGTGTAATGCCATGGATCAAGGACAAAGTTGAACTCCTCTGGTAGCTCTACAGCACATCTTCAGACTTAGTCTCACCTGAAAAAAAGACAACCCATTGTACTATAAGACTGCTCTACAGTGCAAAGCAAAGCATAGTAAATGGGACAACTGGGAGATTCCTTCCAAAGGTGCACGCACCTAATCTGAACTAAAATTATGTTTGGCCTGGGGTCCATTAAATACCACCAGCAGTCAGTGGAAAAAGCAGTTCCTGAGAAGGCCAGTAAGCAGAGCCTAAAGCTTTCCAGACAAGGCTATAATCCCCTGGGTACCACAGCCAAACATTCATGTTCAGCTCATAAAAAGGTAGAGCAAAACGCAAATGTAATTATCCCACTTACCAACCACTTAACTTTTTCCTTTCTAGTCAAAAAGGCAAGTTTGTGCAATTTCACAGTCCAGCTCTGCTCCTGAACTATCAAGATTACCTTGAGGAACAGCAGAACAAACCAAACTCCTGGCTGCTGAACACCCTTTGGAGTCAGAAGCTACTGCTGCAAAATTCACCCTAAAGCAGGAGGGCCAAAGCGTGTATGAGCCACAACTCCATAATCCTTTGGTCTGTGCACATTCCTCAGTTATTTCTCACTCTTGGGGTGACAAACCCTTCTAATTCCTGCTGAGATGCTCAATTGATGGTTGCCTCCAATCCTGGTGCTGTTTAAAGACTAGCACTCAGAACAGTACAAGAGAAAAGTCTCCTGCACTCCCTGACAGACTCAAGGTACCAGAGTAACCAAAAGAGCCAGCAATGACCTGATGTAGCATTTGATGCCACAAGCTCCCCCTGCTGCAGTCAGCATCAGCCACCTATCTTTGGATTCCTTTTCCTTTCCTAGCAATGAGACACCAGTACACATAAATCAGGTGGGGGGAGCAAAGGGAAGGAAACCTGGTACTCAAAATAGTCCCCTCAAGAGAAGCAATGGAGAACACTGTCTATAAGCTTTCTTAAGAGGGAGGACAGCTCAAGCATGCTCTCTGCCTCCCTGCAAGCTCTGCATTTTCCACCCATCAGTTCATACTAATTACAACCCAGGAAATTGCCACCTCCTTAAAACAGGTAACATTTCAGAATTTAGTGTACTGAACATCTGTGTTGCAGCAGAGTTGGGAAGTCTGAAAGCTTTAAAATATACAAGAACAGACACCTTTTAGCTGTTATTACAAAAGGAAGCTTGACACATTGGCAGATATTTAATTTCCCTCCTCTAATTTATATTGAATTTAGGAGAATTCATTTAGCATTGAACAAGAAGCTACATTCTTAGACATTTTAACAGATGCTTCCTCCAAAGCATACCACCAAGATTTCCACCTACAGTTTACACCTCCAGTTAACATTGGAAAAATCTATCTCCCCAGAAAGAAACTTCTCCCCAGAAAGCCATTAGGGCAAAGCCTGGGGTAGACTTTTATCATAAATTTTGACCAGTGCTGCTCCTTCATAGAACATTCATAGCAGCAACATGACTGACAGACTGTCACTCAGATCTGTAATATGTTCCCTGGCTCTCAATAACAACAGTTACCAGGATTTATGAGCACAAGCCATAGAACTCCACAGGTTTTGTGAGAGTGTAGGTACATCAGCAGGAACATAAGCAAGAAGCCACAAAGCCAGAAGGGCTTTGTCCAGCACACCTCTGGGAAATATGGGGGTTGAGAGCCTAGCAGGAAAATATCCGAGTCCTGGCTTGGACAATTAATTTCTCTAGTTACCTGGCCAATGTTAGAAAAAATTTGCTTTCTCACGTTACTTTCTCCTCACCTGGCGATGATGTAGGGTGAACTATCCTCACAGCTGTTATTTCTGGACTGAGTTCAAGGACATCAGGACTACTTGGATAAACCTACAATTTCCTGTAACATGACTATCCTGAAAGGAAAGCAGTTATTATGTGCCACCAGCATCTCACAGAGAAGCCTCCAATGGAGGTTCCAATTTTACTAGGCTCAGACAGTGGGGCAGGGGGGAAGAAACCCTACTCCAATAAATTTACAATCCACAAAATAAATGACAGCCAAAGGGGCAAACGGAGAGAACAGACCCACACTCCGGGGCAATAATTTCAGCATACTAGGAGCAGCTTAATCTCCATTGCTCTTAATCTGAAATTTCTGAAAAATATTGAGGTTTTATAGTATCTTTAATAGCAACATTTTTAATATTAGGACCTGCATAAATCTTTCACATTAGAGCATAAACTAACTATGTCCATAATTTTCTAAAAGCAGGAGTAATCACATTTTTTAATGTGCCTGACATGCATAACAGTCAGTGAAATAGTGGGCAGTTTTCTGTATGTGACAACATTTGTAATTAATCTTTGTAACTGCAGGAAAAGTACAATTCCATACAGTTTCTATCCCCTACAGTCCTTCTCTTCAGATTTGCTGAATTTGTAAATTCCTTCAAACACCACAAGAGTTCACAGATAGGCATGTGGACCTTGGAGACATTATTTCTCCTTTAGCCAGTTCAAAATACAAATTAAACAGTGCCTCATTGACTGTTTGCTTTTCACAGTCTTTCACAAAGTTTCCAATGAAACCACCAAGATCCTTACATTTCCAATATGACTTTACAATAAAAATAATTTATAGTAACATCAAAAGATACTTTAAAAGGGGAAAAAAAAGCTGATTGCTTGTGCACTTTGATAGCAACATTATTCTGCAAGCAGTGCTGACAGTACTGTCACTACATATGAGATTTTACAGAAGTGAAGAAAAACACGTACCACTGACTCCAGGTCAAATCTGTATCTTTAAAAATGTCAGGCTATGCAGCACAACGGCACAGACAACTATTGTGAAAGAAATTCTACTCTGAAACAGATCTTGCCAAACAAGGAAGCTTGCAGAAATCAATGCAAAGCCCCTTGGCTTGCAATGCAGCTCCTTCTTTTATTGGAGATGGTGGAAGAAAAGGTTTGGTGGATGTTTCCAATCAGTGCAGTTCACATACAAGACCTGTCAGCTGTATACTAATGTCAACTGCAGGCGATTCAATCCCAGTTCACCACATCCCTTTCCTTGCTGGAAGAATCTCTAGGCCAACATCCATCTATCTCCACTGCCTCTGAATAAATGCCATGGATTGATTAGAAAACAGGTGAGTCAATTAACAGTAAATCGTGCAACGCTCTACAGTCAATTGCATTATATTGTGAGATACCTGTCATTTTTATAAAGTTCTAAATAACCCAGAAAGAAATTTTAAAACTGGGTGGTCTACATCTGGGCTTTTATATCAAGGATTTTGTAACTAGAGACAGTCAGATTATGTTGGGACTTTTTCATACCAGGCTCTATTTAAGCACATATTGTGAATTTGAAGGGCTTTGTTCCAGCTGTCAAATAAAGAAAAGGATTCTTTATTATTGCCTAACTTGAATATATTGAGAACACCATCCTAAAGCATACTGTTTGAAAGATTTTTTTTTTTCTTTGGGAGAGAAGCCACAAAGTAGTATAGATAATATAAGCAGTGTTTCACAAAGGTTTATCTCCATACTTTTAAAAGCTGTGTTGCAAAAATGCAGAACAAAGCAGCACAAAGTCTAGGCTAAGGAACACCAATGAGTAGATGTAGAGTTGCTTTAAATGGAAGTTTGAAAGAAAACAGCACAGATTTAGAAATGTGGTGTAAATTAAACTGTGCTATGTTTCCCAAGGACTACAATAGGGGGAAAAAAAAAAAATCAGCCTGTAGTTCTGCTCAAGCTACCAGCCGCAGAACAGCACCATCAAAACAAAATGCAATTAGGGAAAATTATCTCCCTTCTGTGGCAAAGCACACTGATGAAAAGGTATAAAATACTATTTCTTATTGATTGAATATTACACACAGAGAACTATAAAGGAATATAAATGCGTGCATGGAGCACCAAAGCTCCATTTGCTCTGAAAACTGCAGTGGGGAACTCTACAAGGAAACGTGAAGCTTCTAGAAATAAAAGGAGAGAGAAGATAAAGTAAGTCTTTGTGCTGAAACAGTACATCCATTCATTATGGATGAGTACCTGGATGCCAGAATTTTGCTTTCAGTTAAAGCAATCTTTTTTTTTTTTGCCTCCTTGTTCCCTGCATTCCCTCTCTTGAGCTCGCACAATACTGCTCAATGTTTGCTCGTATTTCAGGTCCCCACTTCCACATTTCATAGTCTACATAATCTCAAATATATAAATCTAATTTCATTGTTCCTTCCTTATTCCCAGTGCTCAAGAACCAAAATTTTACCATCAAATCAAGCTGATAGCCTGCTCCAAGCACTCTGCATCAGTAGATGAAGAAATAAAAACTGTTTTAGAAGTATTTTAAAAAATGAAGGCAAATTTTAAAATAGCAAATAAAAATTCTAGATCCAGTGATTTCCACCAGGAAATTATTGCTCCAGAAATCAGAATTCAATGGTAAATAAAATCTTTAAACACAGAATAGCTGCTGACTGTTAATATTTGGTGACTGGTTTCCTGCCCTTCCATTTGAACTTGGCTTTATTAATCAATTCCCTCTCAGCAATTCATGGGTACCCTTACACCCCAATTTCTTCCCCCATTGTTTCTGCCCCTTGTTCCTCTTCCCTTCCCACATCTTCCAGCTAGCAGCTGCTTCTCTAGTCTTCTTTCTTTTCCAAAAACAGAAAAAATACAAATTTTTAGCTATTTGACTTGCACTGACAATTTATTTACCTTACATATACAAGTACTAAGCTCTTGTCTATTTCCTACCTACCATCTTCAACATTGCTTTCTCAAGTCTGTTTTTGGTACCAAAGCATAAACACAAATCAATTTAAATAATTTTGGGCAGTGGAACTGTAGCTGGATCATGCAACTCCCTTTGGAAGGCCAAAAAAATTATAAAATATCAAATGTAAAAGCTGCATACCCTTTTCTATTTTTTCCCTATAGAAATGAATCTCAAGCACACTTTGTCCTATTGATCCTGAATTTCAAAACATCTTGCACTCCTGATACTCCAAAAATGTCGCTAAATTCTGTAAAAAAAAAAACCAGAAAGTTTGTGGGGCTCGGAGCACTGCACAAAGTGAACTCCTCTGAAGAAACAGAGTCTCAGGCTCAACTGGATCCAAGCCACATGTCACTGCAAGAACCTCAAAAGAGCCATTTGCTCTGCTATTAAGCTGTACTTCATGTTAGCAGCTTCTTATTAGCTTGAGCAAGTCCTTATTGCAAAAACTACTTGTGTTTTGTTGAGCTGATGGCTCAGAGACATGACCTCCCTGAAACAAATCTCTGCCAACACATCTTGACATTGGGACAGTCAGTGCCACCACCATGTTCAACCTGCTATGAAGGCTTCCAGAAACAACAAAGGCAGCAATTTTGTCAAGCTTAGTCTTGGAGCTGCCCAAATTCTACCACCAGGGAAAAAGAATATAACAACTAAATACAAGGCAGGCAACCACCCCACACTATGTGAGGTGGGGTAAGATGATGATGAAAGGCTTAGATTATTTGCAAAAAACCAGCAACATTCTACAACAATTCTCCAACATTCAAAGCTGTGCATGAATATCTCAAAATTCTCTGTTTAGCCATCCTCATCCATCCACCAGTACTTTTTCAGAATTTTTTTGTGGAATTATCAACAGCTCAGGGGTATTACAGGAAGCAAAACAACAATTACGAGTTGTTTGATTTCCCTATGGGAAGCTGACAAAACAATGTGTCTGCTCTGCATTGAAAAGATTTACATGAACACGTGAAAGGAATTAGCATACAAAACCTCAGCAACATAGGTATATTTTCTTTATTGCTGGTTCCCATAAGCCTCACAAAACACTGGATGCTAACCAAAATATCACAGGAACCTGCAAATCACAAACATGGCAGACCAAAAAAAAGGGAAAACCCAGGAGTAGCTATAGGCATAATGAAAATGGCCCATCTAGAAACAGTAATTTCAATTACTCCACAGTTTCTTTTTATGCATCTACACATAACTACATTTTAAGGCAAAAAGAAAACATTTGGGATATACCATTGGCATGGTTTCATGGAATGGGTTGGTTCTGCCATGCCTGTGCCAGGTGGCTTCAAGTCACACTGGGTATCCTCCCATGAATACCAATTCTACAGTGCTGCATTAGCAATAGCCTTATTTCTTTCAGCTTCTAGGTCCTCTGTCTGTAAAAACACAGCAACAATTGCTCCATAGGGGACTCATTAGGCTTAATTAACACCTGTGTGGGATCTTCTGATAAAAGGATAGGTGTAATTACACAATCTGAACTGCTCCTTGCATAAGAAACCTTGTATTAACCCTTTCATAATTTGAGCTACACAGACTGTTCCATGTAGAAGAATCCCACCCACTGGAGTCACCTCTTAATCTTATTTCAAAAGCAGATGAAGCCCATCATCTTTCCTGTTCTAACAAATGGGATCCTGGAGTTTGTTTTTTTGGTTTTTTTTAAATCATTATTCCACCTTCTTTCCTTTTTCATATGCACTCTAACTTGTTGCATTTACAATACTCCTTTCATCCTGGCTCTGAGCTCCCGGCGGTGTTTCAGGTGTAAGAACTACTCCTCAAGCATCCTGGACAGTGAGGAGAGCTGCACAGGAGGTCAGCAGAGGTCAGTAGGGGGAAGAACAAAGGCTCTCAAAGGAAGTTCCACAGCTCTTTACTGTGGTGCCCTTCAGCAAAGCAGTTATGAATGAGACAACACCCCATCAACCACAAAATGCAATCACAGGCCTGGCTGGATTGTGTTCACAGAGGAACAGCAGCAACCACCCAAGGACAGCCACTGCAACAAGTCCAACCTCCCCCAGCATGCAGACCCACAGAAGAGCCTCTCAAATGCCCAACCTGAGTGGAATGCAGCAGTGCCAAGGCACCTCCACTGGTCCTCACACTTCAAGCTACAAGACTTGAAAATTTTACATAGAGGCTCCCTGCCTTACACAGCCCGAGCACACGAAGTGTCACTGCCTGCAGCAGCATCTCTCCCTGGTCAGCAGAGCCTCCAGAGGTTGGAAATGAAAGCTGCCAGACAGATCATTGCCTGTGCTGACAGAGCCAGGTGGGAAGGGCAAAGAGGAGCAAGGTGGGAGGGATGCACAGCTGGAAACAGAACCTGGGGAGAGGGATTTGGGTATTGCCATGCTCTCCAGAAGGTGTTCAGAAAAGCAGGTGCTCCAGAAAGGATGAGAGATCTGTCATTTTTATAGGAACCCACATACAAAAGACAGAACATATTTCAAGTGTGATCCTGTTGTAGACTCCAGAATTGCAGCTCACCAGATGCAGGTTCTGCTTCCAGCCCCTGCAGCCCATCTCCTGCAAGTATGTAAAGTAAAGGCATTAAAACCTGCTCTCTTTTGTGGCATACATTAGCTACAAATGCAAACTTCACAAGAAAACTAATCCCTAACTTCATTGTGAGTTACAAACAAATAGCATTGCTACACTAGTGAATCTTGCTATGAATTTCACTCTACGCCAGTACACATACACCTGTTTTACCACAGCAAAATAAACATTTCTATCCAGCCTTCCACCTTGACTCTGTCCAGCAGCATCCCCTGCTATTGAAATTGTTTGAACAGGTTGTCTTTGAAGTAACAAATAATACGTTAATGTGTCTGCTGTTAACAGCAACCTCTATAAACACCTAATTTTTTTCCCCTTCCAAATAAAAAAATCCAGCAGAAGAGAACAGAGCTGCTTTCCTCTCCCACAACATTCAGCTCCTTTTTACTTTACCTCAACGGACAGCTTAAGAAGAACTGTGGTAAAATATGTAGATCAGACAGATGGCATTTGCTGCTCTTTTCTCAGTCCTGCTGCTCAGTGGTTTTAAAAAGCCACAATAATTCATTACTTAGGTAGGCTCACGTAGATCCTGAGCTCCACTACAACTTATTCTTATTTGTTTTGGAGGTGGAATTATTTTATTTACAGGAAGTATCAGAGCCTTTCACCAGAGCAGAAGGAAATACTGGATTGGAACAAGACACCTGAAATAACTGACTTTTGATCTTTACTTTTAAGTTTCTCCTCAACAAGCACAATCCTCTCCCTACTTTATTTAAACAGATGTGAAGAGCAGCTGACATCTGCACTTCCTAGCTGGAGCAGTGGGGCAGGATGGTTTGGTTCTCCTCTTATGGTTCTCTTGACACCATCCACCACCCTCACTCTAGAGTGTGCTTAGAGCTCCCCGCTCCTCCCCACAACCAGAACTTCTCTCTTCCCAAATTATATCTGGCCATTATTTCTCTAATATGTTAATAAATAACCAAGAAAGCTATTATACACATACACACACTCGTGCGGCCATCCTCTTGAAAGACATGGCTTCCTTGTCATACATTGAAAACTGTTTATCCTTTATTCCTCTTTTCTTTTTATAAAACAAGTAGCAAGATTAAAATACAGAAACCCATTGTTATGTGGTTACAAAGCAATGCGGAAATAGAAAGATGGGTTTTAGATAGATGGATTTTAGAAAGATTTTACTCTGAAATATCACTGTTTGATAAGGTTTACTGGAATCTCAGTTAACAAGCATTCAAATCGCAATTCAGGCAGTGGTCATTTCTAAGCTCCTTAGTGATACAAGACATGCAAAAAACTTGTATCACATTATTTACTAGAGGCTCCACATTTCCACACATAACTGCTTCCAAACAATAAGCTCCTGTCAAGTTAGTGTTCCATCAAATCTGTCAATTGCAACTCCTTTGGCGCTACAGGACGAGCCGACACACTGCATAAAGGTCAAGTGGAAAAATGTCCCTTCCACTACATCACTGTCTAGATTGGTAAAGGTCACTCCATCCAATAATTGCTGCTACAGAAAATAACTTTGTTGTAATCTACATCACAGAGAAAAAAAAATTTTTAAAAAGCGTTCAAGTACTTCATTTTTCCCAAGATGTGACAAACTAACATTACTGTCATTTCATGACTGAAGTTCAGTGGGCTTTGGAGTATTTAATTAGAACTCCAAGGACTGTAGTATGACAAGTGATGATACACCCATTTTATGGACAGCTCACCTGAAGCAGACTGACATAGCTTGCCTAAAGTTAAAATACCCAAAAGCAAATATGATTATGTAGACTACAACAAAACAAAAAAGAAAATCTGTTGTGGGTTTGGGTTTTTTCTTTCTTTTAGCTTCCTATTCCTGTCTTCTCAAAACCTTTTTCTTCTTCAAAAAGTAGCACTTAATCATTTGTAACAACACAGTATGTTGCAAAATATAAAATTAACACATACAAATACAGAAATTAGCATCTGGCCACTTCAGTGCTGGAGATGAAATCCTAAGGCTAAGTGACCAAAATCCCTACCCAAACAGACATATGACCCTTGTCACCCTGGGAAGCCTGGAGTTACATTGTGCAATGATGGAAGAGAAGGAAAAGGAAGATGTTCAGGTGCCCCTCATCTCACTATATCCCTCCACCACTCAATTCATACACAACTCAGTTTATTCTCAGCTTCCATTACTAAAAAACAATTTAAAAAATCAACACTGTTGCTTAAGATTTGGATCCTGTATCATCAAGATAAGTTTGGAAGAAATTTGTCAGTTCTGGGAAGAGTGGTAGAAATATTTGAGAGTCAACTCTAAAACAAGCAAAAATAAAATAATCATGCAATCAATACCCTGATTGTAAGCCCTGGGTTTCCAGATTTACTGCAAAGCAGATTAGGTCTTATTGGACTTTCCAGATACTTGTTGAATAGAACTAAAAATTGCCTGTATCCTAAGCATTCTTTAGATTAAAACAAAAAGAAACAACATTCTGTTAAAGAAATAAAGTTAACCAGAGACAGCTGAACTCTGTCCCTAAGATACAGAATAAACATTAACTACCTGAATGTTTCCAGAATGAGTCTAAGGGAAATTAAATCAGCAGTAAGAACAGAATCAGGCTATCCTGTCAGTAAGTACTCTAAGGGATACAGTAACAGGTACCTGAAGCCACATATCCCTTGTTCAAAGCATTATCTCTCCATTAAAAAGAAAAAATCTGAAATAGCACAGTAATCTCCTTTCATAGGTTTTCACTTCCACAGGGAAGAGAAGGCTGGAAGCTGGCAAAGGGACAGGGTGCCATTCTTCAGACCTCTTCACTGCCACTTCAGCTGCCACATGCAAGAATGGGATTGATGTTTGTTTTACCCTCTGGCAGGTTTCCTAACTGTGTCAAATTCAAGTAGTTATTCAAATATATGCAATAACAACACAATCAAGACCTTAGAAAGCCACAGTGGTTTCTTCAGTGACAAGTACAATGAATGATGGCAGCATCAGAATGTTAGACTGCAAGCAGCTACAGTAAGGAAAATCCAAAAGAAAACAGCTTCTCAGTAGGAGACAGAAAATATAATTTTTAAGTTTTTTAGGCTAATGAAGCACTGTTTGATGAATGTCCCTCAGTCTGTGGATGCTTTACCTGTAACTGCATTGACACAAAGCAATATTCTGGAGAATACCACCCACCACCCCCATTCTGGAAGAAGTTATTGGTTTACTTGGCATCAAATAGATGCATACAGTGTAAATAGTATAAAATTTGCCTTGGCCACCTGTCTCCTATCTGAAGAGGTGAAAGCTTATGGATCCAGAACCTAAATATAAAGAATCTGATATCCACTGAAGCCAGTGGGATTCCCAGATGCACAAGCTGGAGTGGTTACATGAGCCTAAGTTGCAAGGGAAAAAAAATATTTTGCTCTTATAAAGGGCTAAAAAGAAAAGTTTACAGATGCGACCTTACACCTTTGCCAGCACAAGTAGATCCAACAAAACGTGGGCATATTACACCAGCAGAAGAAACCAAAACAGCCTTGAAGTGATGAGAATTGCCAGACTGTATCAGACCAGGGTCCATCCAACACAGGATCCTGCCTGCAGCAGTGACAATTGGATGTTTCAACACTTCAAAGGATGGAGAGAAAAGCCTACAGGGCAGCCTGCCAGCCCTCTGCTATACTGCACCCATCTCTGGTGCTGGGAAATCCTACAGACCTCTTTCAGCAAACTCCAGGAATTACCAGGCTGCTGTGTCTTATATTTAATGCAGTTATGCTATGATGAACATTTAGAAATAAACCCTCAGACAAAACCCCTTCATTTCAACTTTCAGAAAAAACTTTCCAGAAATAACTTTTTAAAACACATTTAGGCAGAAGGTAAAATCAGGTTCAATAGGCAATGTGTCAAATACATGAGTATAATAAAAAATTCAACGAAGTATTTGCATAAAGTTTCAAAGAAAGTAAGATTCTAATGTTATTCTTTTTTAAAAACTTCTATTGAATACTTCCCTCTGTACAACTGCCTTATCTCCCACGTTATATCCCAGTTACTGATCTTCACCAATGATCAAAAGCCTTTGTTTCTAAAAAAAAAGAAAAGCCAAAAAACTCTACAGAAGTTCTCCCTGATGTCACATCATTTGCACAGTCATCACATTCACCTTCTTCCTCCAATGTTATTAAACAAGATAATTAGCATAAAAGTTAAAAAAAAAAAAAAAGGCGATAAATTCTGTCATAAGCAGAAAAAATATTTCTTTTTCAGTTCAGGCATTTCCGGTAACTCCATCCAGTTTCACAAATTTTCCTTTGCAAGCTAAACAAACCATTATTTGTTCTTGTATTTAACATGATTCTTTAAATTGCTCATTGTCTAAACAAAGGGTTAAGATACTCAGATATTAAGATATCCTCTAGCACTGTGGCTTCTTTCCTAGTTTGGCTTTATTTCTAAAACAGCATCTGCTGGGGCTGAATTTGCACAGTAGGAGCCCTGGCAACTCCTCACAGCCAAGGTTAAGGCAGTAAGCAAATAGCTGTTGGACAGCCCTTTAGCCAGGAAGGGACCCCAAGCAGAGTATTTCTGAATGAACAAGTACAAAACACCAGAAGACAAAATCCACCCCAGAGACAGCAGTTCTGACAGATCTGTACCTCCCACTGGTGTCACCCTGGTAATTAGCACTTCCTTGTGCACTATGGTCAGCCCCACAGGTTTCAGTAACAAGCAGCTGCTTATGCTTGGAAGCAGCTGAGCAATAAAGGAAGAGGGCATTTAAACACTGATCAAAAACCAAGCACAGCAAGAGCACCACCTGCACAAAGACTATACACAGGCAGTTCAGCACTGAACACATCATAAAACTGCTAAACATACCCCAAAACCTACAGGATGCTTCTCAAACTTGCTTTCTCAAAAAATTTGAGGCTCCTCACCAATAGAAGGAAGCAAAATCAATTATATAATACCAGGTTGGAAGGCACCTCAGGGATCACCTGATCCAACCTCTCTTACAGATGTACAGTCTAGACAAGACAGCCCAGGACCCTGCCCAGCTGAACCTTGAAGGTACTGGGAAATGCACCACTTCCCCAAGGAGATTATTCCGATGGTTGATTGGTCTCATTGTGAAAAATTTTCTTTGCATCCAACTGGTATTTCTCTAGGAGTAATTAGTGCCCATTAGTCCTTGTCTTTTCATGGGATTCCTTGCAAAATGGGACTTTCCCCTCTTCTTTGTAGCCACTTTTTAAACATGTGAATATGGTGACAAGGTCTCCCTCTAAGCCTTTTTTTCCTAAAGGCTAAACAGTTCTCTCAGCTTTTCCTCACACTGAAGGCTTCCAGTCCTCTGGTCAGCTTCATGGTCCTTGTCTGGACCTCTCCAGCCTGTCTACATCTTTTTTTGTGCAGCAGGGACCAAAACTGAACTCAGTATTCCAGGTGTGGCCTGACAAGTCCTGAGTAAAGTGGTAAAAAGTTGTAAAGCAGGACAGTCATGAACTTCATGAGAGTTGGCAGTGATGAAATACTCATTCAACTTTTTGACCTTACCCTGAGCTCCCAAGAACATTCTTTGATTGGAAATAAGCATAGCACCAGCTTCATCCTAACCTTCAAAAGAAGTCTGCAGCAGTTAGTTATCTTGGCTGAGCAGAATATTAACATCAAGGAAGTCTCTCTATCTCTCTGTTGCAAGTTGGTTTGGGTTGTTACTTCAAACCCCTTTGCATAGAAGGGATGACTGGTATTTTTTGCGACTTTTAACTGACCCCAGTATCATTTGTCTACTCGCTTGGAAGCCAAGATGATAGATTTGTGTGCTACATATTGCTTCAAAAAAGATCTCCAACTGTCAAGAGTCAATTGGCCTGCAGATGAGAACTGAGAGAATAAAAAAAAAATCTGGTATTTCACACAGTTTTTTTTATTTTTCCAAAGGTTATTCAGCATACTTTGGTAAAGGGAGCCTTTCTGGTCACCTAACAGGGCTGTAGAAGTGTTTTCTTTGCTTTCCCAAGGGTGCTTAAAAAGTTCTGTGCCCCAGGTAACATTCAGCAATATTTCTTTTAGGAAGGCATTGGAGATACTAGGAACACTATGTGCTATTGCATTACAAGACAGATAAATCTTGGCTATTAAAAATGGACTTTCATAATTCTGGGCAGATACAAAGGGTAATTTCATTAAGGATAAGGGAAAAGAAATTAGGATTGTGTAAAAAAAGCATGAGAAAGAAGACACTCCTTAGGTCTAATAGGCATCAACTATCCATACCTGAATAATCAACCATCCAAACAACTCTTCCTATAGGAAGATCTATGTGAACCCTAAAGGCATCTGCCTTTCATGAAAGAAATTCAAAAACCCCTCATCGCTCTTGGCTAAGAACACAACACCTTCTAAGATCCTGCTCCAGCAGTGGAGAAGGCACACAAGCCAAAGACCTGCCCACTTGTGTTACAGAAAGAAAGGAGTTGGGGAAGTGTAGAGAAGGCCAGGCAGCCCACTGGACTCCAGAGCAGGGCAGTGGGAGCACAGAAGTTCACTTTTCTAATGGAAATAGAGAAAAGGTTGCCTCTTAAGAAAGGGAGAGCCACTTCCTTGAAGAATTAATTTTCCATCCCTCAGAAATCAAAACTGATTTTGTAAGCAAACATTCAGTTCGCTATTAGTTGCTCTTACCAGCATTCACTCTGAACATCAGAGGCATTGCCAAGGAGGTTTCTATTAAGGATTGTACATTATAAAATAAAAGCAGGGGGAAAAGAGCTTCTAGACAAATTAAAAGCAGGTACAGCAAGCAAGGCAAACTTAGCCACTGACTTCAGAGCGACAGGAGAAATGGTGCTGTTTGCTTGCACCCAAGGGAGGACAGGAAATGTGGCAAACATCACTAATGGCACAGTCCCTACAGGAGCATATATGGAGTTACAAGAAACCTCTCAGAACAGGCCTTTAAAGTCAAACTTCAAATTTGCTTCCTTCAAGCTACAGCCCAGAAGAAGCTTGTCCAGCAGAACCAGCTACATTATCCCCCTGAAGGATTCCAGCCCTCACACAACCTACACCTCTTGCAGTCGGCAGAGAACTGAGTACTGCCTTGAACAGAAACTGAATTCATTGGTTTTTCCTCATCTCAGCAAAAGCAGCATTTTTCAGGGCACTTCAACCAGCCAAAAAAGCTTCGTTTCACTTTTTTTTGACATAATGAGTATTTTTTTTTTCCTACATTTAACAAACAAGTGTGTCACAAGTAAAGAAAGTAAGTCAAATACAGCTCAGCTGCTTTGCTGCCCACACTGTTCCCAAGTAACTCCCATCTGTTTGCACTGGTGAGGCATTAGCCATTCACACACAGACAGGCAGCCTTGCCTTCTCCTTTCTTGATTGAAAAGGAAAGGACTTCTTGTCTTCTTTTCTTCTTTCCCCTCTGAGAGAGAAGCAATAGCAATGGAATAATTTTAGCATGTAAGGCTGCCCCTATATCTTGAGCCTGAGTGGGTCAGTCAGTACAACACCTAGAGGTAGGAAGAGCTTAAATATTTTGAAAGCAAGAGAAGGGCAGAGAGAATCATCTCTTGTATAAAGTAAAGGGCAAGCTCACTCAACAAGCAAAGTGGCAACAGTGCCTGACATGGGGAGTAAAGATTATTCGTTTCTCTGCCAGATTTCTCTGCTCCTTACTTTGAACTTCATGATCGTTTTCAAAAATGTTAAAAAAAAAAAAGAAAAAAGTAAGAGCCATTTAAACGAAATAACAGCATCCTATGTATTCCTGATAGTAAGCCCTGGGAGTTACAGTGAGGAAATGAGCACCTGAGATAGGAAATATAAAGTCACACAAAACTCAGCTTTCTCTATACACAGACATGAACAGATTTGTGATGGCAGAATAATTATGTCAGAAAACCAACCTAGCAGCAGTGCTTCTGCAGGCACATTGCTCTGAAACAGAATTAAATTTTAATTCTGAAGTACTTCTGCTTTAGATTTTTTTTCCACAAAACAATTCTTGTTTTTAACCTCCTCAGTATCTTCAGCATTTCTTTCCTGAAGATCTTGTCACTTTACACAAAGTTATAAATTGTTTTGGGTTTTTTATACATACATTTTGAGTCTTCTTACCCTTGATTCTGCAAGGCAAGTGACATAGCCTGACCAGAACCTCTTTGTTCTCTGAACTCCTCACTATTTTCATTATTATTAGATAGCACCAGAATAAGCAGCTGTTAAAACCTACCTGTGAATGGGGCTGTTTTAGCTCTTGCTCAAGTATTTTCTCCACCATATAAAGGTAGTAATTAAAATATTTCAAACCAACACTCCTGCACTTTATTATGAATTTGAGTTTGATTTTAATTACAGCTGTGCACTTAAAAGAGCTGAGCTTTTTGGTTTATTCCTTTTGTTCTTAGAAAGGCCAGGACAGCAGATTCTCTATGAACATGGGCAACAAAGCATGGCATTTGGCCTGTGAATACAGAGCAGCAGATACTGCTTGTACACATTTCAAAGAGGTCAGAGACAGTGTAGCTTCCTTAAGTCACCAGGGCTACTTTCTCAAATCTGTAAACACAAGACCTCAGCAGAACTATTAATGGGCTATTGAGCTTTCTGCTTCCAGCTCACCAGCTTGACTCTTGCTCAGACTAAGGATTGAGAAATCAGTTCCCCTTGAGTGGTATTTGATAGGTGAGCACTTTTCAGCAATAACCCCACTAGCAGGCTTTGCACTGTGTTATGGGATACAGCAGCAACCTTTTCTCTCTGCACTCCTACATGCTCATAATTAAGAGAGCCGCTTAATTTCAAATGACTCTCATTGAGGAAGTTCTTGCTGTCACTCAGGACTCAGACTAAAAAGAGCCCAGCTTCAGTCCAGTGCAGAGGTGCAGCCAAAGGTCACCCCATTACATCATATGCTTCATTTGCAAAAAATGAAAAATACATGAGGGCATTTCATACTCATTTGATAACACAAGAAATACTCACTTACAGGTTGTATTGCTTGAGGGAGTTTTAAACATACATTTCACTTTAAAACTGTAAAACTCATAGGGACAAAAACAATTTACTTCAAAAACAGATAAAGTAGAATTAAGTTCCAGAATTGGACTGATATTCACAACCTTAATCATATGTGGGGTTTTTTGATGCCATTATTAATTTCAAATTATGTGCAACTCTAGAAGCAACAGATCCTTGGTGTAACTGCATGGCTGATCTTCACCTCTATATGGAAAACAAAAGATGAAAAGAAAAAAAAAAAAAAAGAAAAAAAAAAATAACACCATTTAGTGAAACCAGCTTT
>VYXF01003480.1:362787-396360 GCA_013397295.1 Polioptila caerulea | reverse complement strand
AAGGCAAGCATGGAGACTACTATTTTGTAAAGCAAAGCTAGAACTGTTTTTTCCCTTTGCACCATACTATTGCCTACAACGTATTTATCACAGCACCACAAAACAGGCAGCACAAGGCTTGTCCTGCTAACTAGTCAGCCAGGGCAACTAGTTAAGTTAGAACAGCAATACAAACTTTCAGGTATGAAAACTCTTCCACACCTGTGTGTCTAAAAGTTTAGCTGATTATGGTCAGATTATGGAAGATATTTCCCTGTGACAAACCTTGTCTGGAATTCATGGCCCTGCAAAATCCCACACTGAGAATGTGTGTATTTAACTCCAGAACGTCACGTCAGNACTTTCAGGTATGAAAACTCTTCCATACCTGTGTGTCTAAAAGTTTATCTGATTATGGTCAGAATACGGAAGATATTTCCCTGTGACAAATCTTGTCTGGAATTCATGGCCATGCAAAATCCCACACTGAGAATGAGTGTATTTAACTCCAGAACATCAACATCTGTACCCATAGTTAATGGCTAATCTCATTTGCCTCACAACAGAAAAGGAAGAAAATAAAGAAAATCTTCCCACATATTTTACACAACTGAAATCCTAGAGTTATACAAAAATCTTATGAAACACATTTGTTCAAGAGTGCTTCTTAAGTATTGTAGTGATATTGTTATTCCTGTCAAATTGGAGATGTCTCCTGTGTGTTCTCACTCAGTATAACTCAACTACACTAGCTTTTCAGAGCACATCAGCTAGTACCTCTTTGCACCATACCCCTTGAAAGTTTCTTCAGGCAAGAGACAGAAAGTGAAATGTCTGAAATTTAGATATTGCAATTCCTGATCTTAAAACAACCTATTCCAAGGTTAGGGTTGGATATTAGGACAGCATAGAAATATTTCAGGTAGAGTACATCATGAAAAAAATAAGTCAGATAAAACCCCACTCATTTCTAAGCAGGTCTTATTCTTGAGACCATTATCCCAAATGCTTCAATATATAACACACTCCCTGACATTGGTGTAAGGCAACAGATTCTCTGTATGGTGCCACAGCACATATAAACCCAAATGGGTTTTGTTCTTACCTTCCCCTGAGTTTCTCAAGAAGCTGAATGACCTCTGGAGAGCTTCTAGCAACTCCAGGGTTAAAGCCTTTTCTCCAAGATTCTATTTCTCCAGGGGATCATAGCAGGGAGGCATACAGGGGCACTTGGAAGTGCCAGAGGCACACATGAATGAACATCCATAAAAATGAGATCAATAGTACATTCTGTCATGATCTAAGAAAAAAAAAAGGCTATACATCTTTATTTTTATGTGGTACCAACATCATGTTGGAATTATGCCTCCAAAGCACAGCACCTCACCTTGCCTTGTTTTCAACTTTGCCAAACATCAAACGAATTCAACTTATTAATTTCAGCTACTTTTTTCAAACTTTAAAAAAATCTCAGTGAGCACAAAGATGTCCCAATCACTTTCCACACTTCAAATCAAAACCCATCAGGAATCCTGACTGCTATTAAACTGGTAAGCAAGTTTAAAACTCACATTGCTTGACATCAGTTTGGACGCTCCCACAGTCAGCACTTCCTGTGGACTCACTGAGTCTTTGGCCAACACATGCTACTGAATAAGAATGCCAGGAATTTGAAATTTCCCCACTTGGCCGTTTTCATTAATGCTTACTGTCACAAACCTATTGCTGTCCTAAGAGCACTAAAGATCTCCATGAAACACCCCATTTGCTACTTTTATCTTCCACAGGATAAGAAAGAAACACACAGAAGCTTGCATATGCCAAAGGCAGGGCAGTGCAGCATCAGAGAGCACAGACACATCTGCAGAACTATGAACACACCCTGGCACAGGCAGCCTGGCCTGGACAGGTGGACATGGAAGAGAGGAGGGAAATTTGAAGAGAAAGCAGAAGTTAATTGATTTGAGGCAATCCCACTTTGCAGGGGACTTTGGAAAGCAATGGAAGGGCTCCAGAGATCTCCAATAAAAATATCCTTTTAAGGAATTTGACCAGAACCCATTCAAGAATCAGCCAAGAGTATTATCGTTTCCCTACAGAAGACTCATGCTGAAAGATTTTCATGTTTGCTTTCAAATGGTAGTCATGTTCATTCAGCATCTTTTAAATCCAAATTCACACAGAAATTGCATTATCAACACATCTAGAAGTTTCTGCCCATGTCCAGTCATCTATTAAGCAGATAGTAATTGAAAAGAGCAGGTGTCCCCCTTCCCTTAGAATTTTTATATCCTAAGTGTAAGACAAGGGCAGCACAATCAGTTTCTAGTTGTTGGTTGAATTAATAACCATACTGTTTCCAGTAGTTGTATTGTAAATGAAACACAGTTTTCTTATCTGGAGCTAATATTTCTAAAGAGCTAGGGAAAGATAAATCTGTCCTGAATATAAAATTTGTTTTCAAGTGCAAAGCAAGCAGATGGGCTGGCTGGGTATCAGAAGAGCCATGTCATTCACTCAGTGGGTACTGTCCAGAAAGCACATCAACACTTCTCCCAGGCTACACCCATCAGAACCCACTGCTTCAAACAGCAATTCAGCAAGTAAGATCTTAAATTACCCATAATTGCTTATTTTGTTCATATTTTTGTCATTGCCTGTTTGTTTGTAAAAGACTAGCCAGGCTGTCTGGGAACAGCTTGGCTGCATCACGGACTGAGCTGAGAAGCAGCTACCCTCGGAGGGTGGCCGGCAGTGTCAGTTTTAGACAGCAGATGGCCAAGAACAGAGAATGTGTCCAAGCACTCTGTATGCCAAAACTTCAGCAATTTTCCTCTTGTCAAGCAGCTTCCAGGAACACAAGATGCAGCTGAACCTCTTCACTCTGGCTAAGATTAAAATACAAGAGCATAGCAGAACTCCATAAAATACTACCACTTCCTAAAAATATTTAGGCTGCACAGTTTAAGCAAGATAGTGCATGACTACAGCAGATCCTGCTACAATATTGGCTAAGGAATTAGAAATACAGAAAACACAATTGCATTTTCAATGTGGAGCATAACTAGACCAACAGCAAGATATGGTTCTACCTCAAAGATGCTCATTGATGTGAAACAGAACAACCGGTCTAAAATAAGGATTCACATCAAAAGCGTTTCAAGAACCTGAAGATGCATGTGTTTCTCATTAATGACTAAAAACAAGAAGTCAAAGTACTCAGAAATGCATATCAGACCTCCCTCTCATAAGCATTGGTCACTACTATTTTAGCATTAAAAGAAGTTTTTCCAGTTGTCTGCCTGACAGCTAGATAAGGAAATTCATACCTTTAAATTGTGACTCCTGCTCAGCTTTGCAATTAAGTAAAACCAAACCCAGCACAATAGCAACTGGATAGGCTTAACACAGATTGTACAAAAACAAACAGCAATGTTATTACTGCTGCTTGTGGACAGAAGCCAAGATGAAGCATTTGAAGAACAGCATTTTGGTCCACAGTTTCAACAGGCACCAAACAAAAAAATGGATTCATGAAAAAGACTTCTATTTTTCATTTCAGTCCACTATCTTAGACAAACACGGACAAGAGGGTAGAGGTGCAAGGCTTGTTCTGCCTTTGTTTTGTTGCAAGGTAAATTAAGTCTAATGGATACTTCGCATAAGCATTTACTATCCTTAACCTTCCAAACTCTTCTGGGGAGGTTATTTGAATTTATCAGAGTAAGATAAGATAAACAAGATCCATGTAACAAAGATTTGGGTTTGAGAATTTATATAAGCTCTTTTTCCCCCCATCCTCTTAATGGCTTTATAGGAAAGTTATAAAAATGAAACCCAGAAGACTTACCCACAGATTTCAGGAAGCTTCTATAAACTTGTGATGAAACAAGGCTCTGCTTGGCACAGCATAGCACAACAAAAAGCCCTGTTTGTTTCATCCATCCCAAACTTATTGATAAGTCAGTGGCCTGCAACTGCAAGTTACAAGCTTGCAGTAAGTCTCCTGTGTCACAGTAGCTCTGCTCCTCCAGTATTCATCAGTTTTTATTTAGTCAGCAGCCTCAGCTAGAGAGCTTCACTAAACATACAGCTGGGTTTGAAGATTCAACTTCCAAAGGTATATGCCACACTGAAACAAGTCCAATCCAAAGTGTTCTTTTGAGAGTTATTTCCAGATATAGCTTCTCTCAAATTCCCTGTCCTTCCTCAGAAAGAAGCCAAGTTGCCTTCGTTTCTGTGTCCTGTTATAGCAGCCATCTGTCAAGCAAGCAGTTTAGTTCAAAATAATAGAAGCACAGTAAAGCAGGGATCCTATCCAACCCTCATCTACAAAGTGTTCTTCCAAGAAAAAAGAAATTAAACAAATAAACAAACAAAAAAGACAACAAAAAGAACAACACACCACCCACCTGCTTGACTATCAAATTAGTTCAAATGTTTAAGAGTTATTACTAGAAATAGTACTTCAAATCGGGAAAAATATTGGTCCAGTTTAAACTGCAAATAGAAACTTGTAAAGACCAAACAGCTACACATCTGGCCAGGTGTTCAGAGTTTTTGCAAAATTCAGTATTTGCTAGTACCACTGTAAGAAGTGGCAAAGGCTTTCTCTGAGAGCCACATAACATTTTCGACCCAAGCATTACCGAACATGATTCTCCATTAACTCTCTCTGCAGTTGCCTTAAAACAAATAGCTGGTTCAAGTGAGCAACAGCACCTCTTGTAGTGTAAACCTACAGGAGACTAACAGCTACAAAGTCTTTCCTTTCCTATTCTTGTGATTAAGGGAAAATGTGCAAAATGAGACTCAAACTCCTACACACACCATAGGGTTCTGTCCTTGATGCCCTGCAGATCCTGAGATATGGAAAGGACAATTGGTATTAAGAGGACTTAAAGAACACAAGCAAAGAGCAAAAAATAAAGAAAAAAACATGCAAATATTATTTTTCTGCAGAGCACATAGTGCACAAGTCCATGACATTTCACCAATTCACATAGCTCATCCTTTGAGAATTCACCTAAAATAACTGAAGGCTTACATGACATTAACTGTATCTACAGCATGAATCCTCATTGCTGAGATAGGATAGATTTTGCCACCACAGGCATAATCATTTCTGTGTTCTGTCATGTTGGACTGATGAGGAGTTGTTCTGATCTGCTCAATGACCTTCACTGCAGAACTCTAACTCTAAATTGCATGGGGAATTAGCATTACCTACCAGTTGCAAGCAATGCACTTGCAAAGAAAAATTTTCTTTAAAAAAAAATTATCATAATTTAAAAGAATCAGTAGTTCTGCAGAAACTTTTTGCTCAGTAACAAGATGGCATGACAGTCAGTAACAGAGTTCAGCTGCAAGACCTGGTCCTGACAGTTACCAATCCACTTGCCTCTTGCACTAGGCAAGGTTGAGGAGCTCAAGCAGCAAAGAACAGGACAAGGGTTTTCAAATGTTTGGGCAATAGATTTGTACTGAGCAAAATGCACTTGCTCCCATTTCAAACACAACTCCCACAGACACAAAATACACAGTCTTTTTTTTCCTCCTGTATTCAGCAGTGTGTTTAACCTTGGAGCTGTCAAGCTCCATCATGAATAATGAGCCATGACAACACTCCAAGTGATCCTTGGAGAACAGACCAATTTTTCCTATATGCTATGCAAGGCAAAATGCTTATATTCCCATGGTACAGTACCCTGCTTTGAAAATATACAGTAATGTGGCCATCAAGAGGAGACCACAAGTAAATACAGAAAAAAAGAAAAAAAATTCTTTCCCGATATTTCAGCACCTAACAATAGCAAGAGTAACAAAACACATAACATCCCAAGGGTTCCTCTTTAAAATTATACTGGGATTGAGGATATTTGTCTCACTGAATATGCATTTCACAGCCAAGGAACACCTGCATTTGAAACAACCCATGACAGCTACAGCATGAAGAGAGAACACCCTGCAGGTTTCACAGCACTGTGACCTCTAGAAAATGAGCCCCAATGAGGGACACAGGGGTGGCCTCCAACCCAAGCAGTGCCCAATGCTCTCAGAACAAACACATCCCCCAATCCCCCACACAGCACTGCCAGAAAGTGAAGGAAAAGATGGAGTTATCTGAATGCCTGATTGAAGCTCCTCTACACCAACACCCTAACCATGCCAAGGCAAGTCTTTCAGAAGACACAGCACAGGTAATCAAGCAATAGCAAGAGTCATTTTTGCTGTGCACCTCTCAAGCACAAGGGAAGGAGGAAGACAAAGCAAATTTTCACCTAAAGAAATCTTCCCCTAAAGAAAGGAAAAACTAGGAAAAAAAAAAGCTGAAGACTTAAACAGGCATTCCCTTGCCTCTTAAACAACAATGGAATGTTGTGGCTGCCCTTAAAAAATCTTCTCTCATTCAGGAAATAAATGTTAATGCATTAATATCAACCTGGAAGACATCACGTACTCTAACAGCTCAAGCAGCATGCATTTGTCCTGTGTTTCTGCAAGGTGGAAAACCAAATACATCCTTATTCCTGAGCTGTTTGCAACAAGGTATTTTTCCATGGCTTTGTATGGGGATAAGCTTGCCTTTATTAAGCTTGCCTTTATTTCAGTGTCATTTCCCAATCTTGTGGCCACAACTGAAAACACGGTGCATCACTTTTCCCTCCCTGCAGGGGCACTACTTATAATTCCGTTTCAACGAATTATAAGTAAACCTTAAACTACAGGAGCTTTCAAAAAGCTCTGTAGAGCAGGAAAGCAACAATGTCAAACCTGTGATGCTTGTCTTTCCTTAAGGTGTGAAGTTTGCAGTGGCAGACAGCAGAAACAGTCGTGAGTACTTAGAGAAGTTTTAAGTGGTAACACATCTCCCACGAAGAGGCCTTCCCTCAAGACTAGATGATTCTTAAAGATCTGGAGTCAGAAAATCTCTTGAGTTTCTTGACTATGGTTGAAGCTGGAGAGGAGACTCTACCACCAAAGCAGCAGTTACACATGATAATGTATTTATTGGCAATGTGATTTCCCCTTGGGAGTCTAGCCATGCATACCCCTCCTTTCCTCTACTCACCTGGTCCAGATCCAGGGCATTTCACAGCTATTCTCATCACACATGCTTCCCCTGCAGCACTTCCAAATGAGCAACACCTGTGTTGTCACCACACACAGCACTGCCATCATCCCTGATTCAAAACAGTTCTGCCCTTAGCAGAGGACTCACTCTATACCCAGAGTAATTCCCCAAATTACAGGATCAGTAATTTTCTCTTAGCACTACAGTTAAGATGTCCTCAGCCCTCCCCAAGCACTAGGTTCACTTCTCCCACTCTCTGATAATACACCACCATTTATGCCCCACATCACAGCTCTGCACATTTAGCAAACCCATTCCCTGCTAGCAATAATTGGAAATAAGACCCCTTTAAAGAAGGCTAATTACAGATTCCACTTGAACAGACATTGGTACTGGGCCAATCTGTAAGCTCTTTAAGAAGCTCTCAAACTTCACACCAGGGAAGGCTTTGTTCTCCACCAAAGCAGCGACACAGCTCTAAAAGCAAAGGTGGAAAGTTTTGCCACTGCACGATGAGGAAGAAAGGTCACAGCTCGGATTCTCCTTGCAGCACTGCATCTTCTCCATGCAAGTCTCACCCTCAAGATACACTGCCTGTGTTTCACAAAACAAAAGCTAAGGGAGCCAATTCAGCTGCTATGAAAATAATGAAAAGCAGTCACAAAAAAAATCCAGTTGATAGTTGTATTAGAAGCATAACAAAGACCAGTTTGACAGAAAACAGATCAAGGACTCAAAAGGTAGGAATAGACAAAATTCAGGATGCCTGGTTCCATGTATGCATGAAGTGTGCCATTTTCTGAGAAGAGTGTCAAGGTAGACTTCTGGTTTTCAAAGGGATGGAAGAACTCAAGTCAAAGTCTCTCAAGCACCTCAGCATCCAGTCCCATACCAGGACAAATGTTTTATGCCTGTATATGTCAGACATAGCACAGAAAACAGCAATCCCACCTGTGGATTCTCCTTATCACTTTTTCTCTCTGTGCCTACAACACCTGCTGAAATAACATTTCAGCCAGACCCCTTATCTGAGAGGAATTAATGCAAGATTCTGCAAACCACCCTCTGTGCCAACCAGGTGTGCTAACCCTGCTTGATAATCAGGGTGGAACAGAAAAGGGCAAAAGGAGGAAGTGATGGTCAACAGATGACTGGTCCTGTTTTAAGGATACAAGACTAGTGCCCAGGAAAACTACACAAGAGCTTTCTGTGCAAGATTCAACACTCATCATTTTTCCCTGTGGTCAACAACTATATGGCATCCCATGGAGATGTCACACCTGATACCCTGAAATGCTGCTGTCAGACTGGCTGACTGCCTAGAGCATCCCAGCTGGAATGTGTGGTAACCATGCACACTGAGTACACAGCTGTTGGGAAGTCTCCAACTGTGAGCTCAACCCACAGGCACTTAAAAAAGAAGAGTCATGAGTGTTACACATGTAAAGCACACACATTAATAATGTCTATTTGACAGAGACTAAACCCATAAATATCTATTACATCCTCAGATCTTAACACACCTAAAGGTTATCCCCGTTAGGAGATGCCATACTAAAAGAATGACTTGTGACAGTAGCAGACACTTCTAAATACAGGCAGGCCTTTAAGAGGCCAACAGAACCACTCTTGCAAAAGTGCTACACACCTACCCCCTAGACACTATATTTTCATCTTGGGGACATCTTTGGGGGCAGGAAAACAGAGTCATGGTACAACTGTAAAGCATCACACAATTATCTGGAGAGGCAAACCATAAGTCTGACCGCTGCTCAATTCCTAAAAGCCAAGAGTATAAAAGTGGGAGGAAAGGAGTTGTCCTTTTCCACACTTATTCTCTGAAGCAACCATGCAGATTTCAGTGAAATGTTTGCAGACTCTTCTAGCTGAAGATAGCTGGAAAAATTTACCTTAGAACCCCAAGATGATCAAAATATGAGTTCCTGAACACACTACCACAATAGGAAACAATAAGAAACCCAACATGTATTAATAGATGCTCTAATTATTAATGTGCACACATACAAAGCTTATCAGAAGTACTAAGGCATTTGAAAGAAAAAGCATTATTCAAAGACAGACATTTGCCAGCAGCTGTATCATCACCATATTCTCTAGCTGATTTTGACTGAACTCAGTGGACATCAACTTAATCCCACAGGACAGTATCATTCACTTCTGTAATAGCTACTGACCTTATTTCTATGAGCCCATGTTGTAGTGTCATGACTAAATGTGGCAAGCAGCAAATCTCACTCTGTCAGCAGCCAGCGCCTGTCCTTTCTCCTTTTGAAGCTTCCATTCATTTCTGCATTTTTTTCAGTCATGCTGCTTCAAAACAGCTGATCCAGATGGTGGGTATTTGGATTTCAACCTTCCCACATGGTGATGTGGCTCAAGAAAATAAAAAACTGTTGCTACCTGCTGCTGACCTACTTTGTTTCCTGCCATATGACAGAATAAACAATACAGTTCATTCAACTAGTTTTCCACACCTACTCACTGCTACGTAGGAAATATAAAATAAAACTAATAGAGGAAGAAGGAAAGAAAAAAAAAAAAAGCAGCATGATCCAGGGAGTAGGGAGGAGCAATTCTCACCTCTATCATAGTCATCTTCCTCTATTGCTTTTTCCTGAAGCCTCTGAAGCCATAAGATCAAGGATTTTAACTATGCAAAGAAAAAAAAAGTTAGTTATGAAGAAGCTGCATTTCAAAATACAGACTAGTAACTTCTACACAATATAAATTTAATGGATTACTACATCACTACAATGGCCAAATTTTGATAGTTAAGCCCAGTATTTGTTAAGCAGACAGACCTATTTGGAAGTCAGCTGAACTGCAGCTACTTGAGCCAAGCATGGCTTTAGTCCAAACACACACAGAGAATAACAAATGTATTTCTTGAAAAGCAAAGGAGATCGTGCAATCGTAGGATATTTTTCACCCTTTGAATAAATGAAAGTATGATTATTAGAGGATTCTGTCACCGTGACATCTATTTCTGATCACATTGTACTCAACACTGTTTTCCCAAGCTCATTCTGACCATTTTTTACCTGAGTTTTGCAGAGAACAAATATAAAATTTCCATATGCAAACCACATTTTATTCTGCAAATAGAAATGCAGTATGAGTATTTTGGAACAAGTATACTCATGTAGAGGGTCAGAAAAGAGTGTTAATATGCAGCCAAAAATTTTCATTAAAATACAATTTAGGCTCATTTACATAATGTTGATATTTGCATTTTTGCAATGCAAATGCTAGATGAGGAAAAAAAGCAGAACACCAAGAATATCCGAACCACATACAGGGTACTCTCTCACATTCCAAAAGAAACTTGCCATAATAAAGTCTTATTTCAAAAGTTAATGCTTCTCTTTGTTAACATCAAGAGTCTGGAAGAAAGTTCTAAATTTACTAAAAATCTGAAAGGCCTTTACAAGGTTTTGCTGCAAAAAGAAATTGGTAAGAAGGCAGCTGTAGTCCTCTCCTCACTGCCACGACAGCCACAGCCTAACATGGCTGCAGTTACAAGACTGGAACGTGTTTCATATTAAATTTATGCATGACCTGTACCTAACAAGCCTCTCTCAGCCCTGAAAAAGGGGAGTGATTTCATATTTAATCCTCATATTTAAACTCTGTTGCATGCAGAAAAATAAGGTACAGTCAACTTCTTAATAGAAGCACTCAGTTATCAAGAGTACACATCAACGCACAAATTAGACAATCAACACATCTTTAAATTCAGGATTTCCCTCTAAATATGGTATGTGAAAGTGGACTAGTAAGAAAAGAGCTATAAAAATAAAGCCAGGAAAGTATCCAAAGCTGTTTAATAATAGGCCATAGGATGGTCCAGAAGAAAAACAAACAAAAAACACTGCATACACTCCCATTTCTTCTGTGCTTTATTTGGGCTTTCACTCCCTGAAACTCCAATCTTTTTTCTCTGAGGCTAGTGAGGAATGCGAATGGTACTGAAGGAAGGAGCTCTGAATCCTCATCATAAATTATTTTCTGTGTTTTATGCCTGACTTTTTATAGAGATTTAAAGAAGCCTACAGTAGGAATGATTCAAGTGACACTTTTTTCATATACATGATGTATAACAACCATCTATACTGAGAGTACAGCTTTGCTGCTGCTGGCAGTGTTTATTCCATCGTGCACTACAGTGGCAGGTCATTTAAAGTCTGCTTGGGTACCACAGCCCAGGCATGCCCACGGCAAACTGACTGATGCTGCCCCTGTAAAGTGCTTCCTATTTGCAGGCTGGGGGGACGTTTGGAGCTCAACTAATCAAAGACCTGCTTCTGCTTCAGCGTGGCATGTCCTGGATGTGCACTAGATGAAGATCACTTTTTAAGTACAGAGAAAGCATAATTTTTCCTTTTCTTGACTACCATTGCCTTTGTTCCTTTCTGAAAACTTTGCGACTTAACTCATTATCATTACAATAGGAAGGTGCTTCAAATTAAACATACGCGACTGGCGAACCAAGGGCAAAGACATCTAAGGGCACAAATCCCCAATTCTCCATTCAATGAATTAATGAACATAGAATTTAAAGATAGCAATGTTTCTTTTATGCCTATCAAATAAGCAATATTGAAAAGAAAGAAAAATATTTTCCTATTTTGATTGCGTTATATATTCCCAAATTTGCAGCGAATTAATTTCCCAAACCACCTCAGACTCTGGGCATATTGCAATTCCAGGCAGGAAACCAAAGAAACTGCTCAGTGCCAATGTGTGTGAAGTCTGTAAATAAGAGAACCTAGTTTGAGTTCTACACATGTTGTCTATGAAAAGAAAGTATTATGGAGCACTGTAAGCCCAGGTCAGATGTCATGGTAAGTAAAGAAAGAATAAACGTTTCTCAGCCTTCTGTCTTACCCAGACAGTAGGTTTGTGCAAAGTCTCCCCAGGGAGGTTGTTTCATTAGGCCTAAAGACAATACAGCACATCTCACCAGATATGTGTCTGAGCTGAGAAGTTACAAAGATCTGAGTTTCGGAAAGGCAGCCAAGAAACTTGAGCACTAGTGAGACAATTAAATAAAATTTAAAGGAAAAAAAACCTCAAAAAGACCCCCAAACAAAACAAAAAAAAACCAAAAAAACCCCCAAACAAAAGAAAAAACCACTACCCTTGAACAAACTAGTGTAATCCATGGTGTCCATATTAATCTCTAGATTACTGTTTCCCGTGTGCACAATAAAGCCAATACTTGACTCCTTTGATGAGGTAAGCCCATCCTACCATCACAAAAATATAATACAGCTGATTCTTCTTAAATGTCCTCACCATTCTCCTGTAAAAAGTACAGTGAATGACACTGCCTGTATATATTGTAGGTATAAATGTGAGAATATACATATATGCAAAAAGACTCCTGACTCACCAGCCCACTACTCCTCTGGGGTGGAAGGGGAAAAGAAAAACAGGTTCAGTTCCCAGCTGAAGACAGAGAGGGACTTGACCCCCACTTTTCTTCATGTGGGGAGAGCACCTATTAGATCACATACTACTTTCACAAAGTTGCCTAATTCTCAGAAATCTTTGGCTCAACTTAAACATTTCCAATTAAAAAGTTTAGTGTTATTAAATCGTGATACCTCAAGGAAAGAGTTCTTACCACCCCTAATTTTATACTACATATAACCCAAACTGCAGACAAAACAGCCACCTGTGAAAAGAAACAGTACTTATTATTTAAGTCAGAAACTGATGTGTGATGTTAGAAATGAGATAGAACAGAGTACTACAACAATATCAGCTATTTTTGAAGAGCCAAACAAAATCTGTTATCTCATTTTTATCACGCAGAGCTCTACTGTAAAACTCTGAACAAAGGCCACAAAAGCCACAAGTATCTGAACTCCTACACAAACTTTGATTTTGGCACTATAAATAAAAATGTTTTGAGGAAAAGGTATCAAAAACAAAGTGAGATTACCGACCTTTAACATACTGCGGTTGCCAAGCAAGCAATCCTGTAGCACTGGTTCATATTTTTTCATCAAAGCATCCCAGTTATGGTCACTGACAGTAAAGCTACTTTCATAGCCTGAGGTGACAGAAGAGCCAGCAGATGCTGCATCCGAGGAATCTGTAGAATATGAAAACGTTGCATCTATATCCGAGAGAGAGACAGTCTCACAGTCCTGTAATTTATCATTTACTGGGCTCCCACGTTCATGCCGCAGATCTTCACCGGACCTGGAGAAGCAGCACAGATCTCCCAAGTGCTCATGAGTTTGTGCCATCTCTTCTGGCTTCTGCAGATTGCCTGTGGTTTTGGGATGCAGAACGATCTCAGCTTCCTCAATAGGTTTGCCTTCAACATCATTTACTCCAGAGGCCAAGTTCAGGGAGAGCTGTATGAAGCTGAAACTTGAACTAAAGCTATCCTGTGCACCAGCAGAGTGAGAAATACTATCTCTGTATTCACAGTTGTTATTCACTTCTCTCTGATCCAAAGCATACATGTTTGGGGCCTTGCTCACTTTGGTGCTGTGGCTTTTCTGCCGTGTACAGCACACAGCAGAGGCATCTCCTTTGCCCGTTGTGGCAGCAGGGCAGACCACTGTCCCTGTGCTATCTGACCGAGGACTATTGCAACATGAAAGACTTTCCCAGCGTCCTGGAGTATTTCCAGTGGCAGCCAAGGTTGTAACCCCATTAGCAGGAACTACAGCACTACTCACTGCACTACAGCGCAGGAAATCCAGGTCATTTTGGCACTGTGTGTGCAGAGCACAGCTCTCAGAGCCTCCACAGCGCTGCCTGCCATGCTGGAGCTCGGCTGGGCTGAACCCTGCACAGGCACCCAGGGACTGAAACTCGATCTGTTGCTGAGCTTCTGGCCTCATGTATCCAGGTCTTCTTGCCAGCTTCTTTTTACGGGAGCCCGCCGGCATTAATTGCTGGTGATCATCTGGAAGGGGAGAAAAAGACAGTAAGTGCTTCTGCAGTTTTCCAGGCTTAACATACTGCAGCACCTGAAAATAGTTGCTTCTGAAATTTCAAGCAGCATATCATTTTCCATTTGAACAAAACACAGATACTGACCATACAGCAGATAGAGAACACTGTGTGTATTCATTCACCTTCTAAAGAGTTTGCACCTGTTTTTAACCTTTACCCTGTTAAGCAAACAAACTCCTGCATCAGGACACAAGCCTGGGTACAGTATCACATCATCTTCCCTATTCAAAATATCACTCTACTTTTCCACTCTCAACTTGCTTAACAGCACACTGAAGCAGAAACTTGGTTTAAGTTTCCCTGATCCAAAATGACTTCAGACTTACAAGCACATCTAAGATAGGACTGAATCTGCATCCCAAATGCGAGAACCATGATCACAAAGAAATTTTGTTCATGAACTGCTGTTGCTGAGTGTTCAGTTTCTTGTGCTCCTATCCATGTTTTAACTCTATGTTAGAATATGGATATGCATGTGGTTCAGACTCTGCTGTCATAACAGAGACAAGTGTAGCACCCTGTGGTTGCAGATGTTGGTCTAATGAGATATTGTAAAAGTTGTCATTTAGATTTATGATATTACCTGTTAAACAAAATGTAAAGTTGAAGAAAAGGCTTTGCATAAAGAACCACCAATCCTAGAAAATTATTAATTCATACCATTACTGAAGTATTAATATCATTAAGAAGTAGCCTCTGCTCAGTAAGTTGATTTNACAAGCACATCTAAGATAGGACTGAATCTGCATCCCAAATGCGAGAACCATGATCACAAAGAAATTTTGTTCATGAACTGCTGTTGCTGAGTGTTCAGTTTCTTGTGCTCCTATCCATGTTTTAACTCTATGTTAGAATATGGATATGCAAGTGGTTCAGACTCTGCTGTCATAACAGATACAAGTGTAGCACCCTGTGGTTGCAGATGTTGGTTTAATGAGATGAGATATTGTACAAGTTGTCATCTAGATTTATGATATTACCTATTATCCAAAATGTAAAGTTAAAGGTTTTGCATAAAGAACCACCAATCCTAGAAAATTATTAATTCATACCATTACTGAAGTATTAATACCATTAAGAAGTAGCCTCTGCTCAGTAACTTGATTTCCTGACACATACCTTACTCTCACAGATAAAAAGACAAATTTGCTGCTTGCAGAGAATAGGATAAAAAACAAAAAACCCCACCCAAAAAAGATAAAAATATCACAGTAAACATTAAAAGTGGGAGATGAGAATTTAATGTCTGTGTTTCCTGTATATTTTTATATATTTATTATTGGTAAAAGATCACATGATGACTACTTTCATTCTCTCATGGATTTACTGCTAGTTAAAAGGTATCCCATTTGTCTGTCCTGCACAATGGGAATCAATGGGAATACAGGCTCTGCACCATCATCCATTTTGTAACACAAAAAGATATTGACTAGACCTATTTGCCAGAATAATCTTTCAACAGGATCTGATGCCTAGCTGAATTATGCCCTCGATTAGCTGCCCTCTACTCACAGAAACAGAATCAATTGGGTGTTAGAAATATTCACATCACCCACACGGAGCTCTTACAAAAACTTAAGTTTCAGATTTTTTTTTCTTTCCATTGAACATTCATCTCTAAACACAACCCTTTGTCAGTTTTTACATTGATAGATATGCACATAATCCAAACTCCTCAGCAGCTCCTAACACAGGCCTCACACACACCTCACTATGACAACATCCTATACAAGAATTTAAGCATTAGAACTGAAACTTCCCAGGAGAATTTTCCCAACATTCATTACATTCTCTCCAAATAACCTTCAACAAAAGCAATTTATACATTTTCCATATACTAGAATAGTGGCACATCACACCATGGGACTGCAGTTAAGATCCTGTATTCTGCTTCCTATCACCATAAATTAGAATATTCCAGCAGTCTCTTACATTCTCTTTTGTCTGAGGAAAAAATGCATCACAGAAATCAGAAATAAAAAAGGTCATGAAGTCTATCAGCCTGTCTACTATAAAAAGACAGTGAAATGCTGTACTGGGAGTAATTTAATAGAAGTCTTCACAAACAGGAATCACTCTTGGAGCAAGGGAACAAAAATTGAACAGAATATTCTTTAAAATTTAATTCTTTTAGTTTATATACAAAACAATAGCCTAAATTTGACTTCAGCAGAAGAAATCAGTCATGCATAAAGGAGTCATTCTAAGGCTGCATATACTCCATGGCCATTTAAAAAAGCCTGTGACAGGCCTCATCTGTAAAAACACAAAAGGTTCTCTGGTTTAATTAAAATCAGTTTAAAATTGATCTCACTAAATCACTATGAATTTCTAAAGTAGACAGATAATTACAGCTCTTTAAACACCAAATTTAAACTTAGCTAATGTAAATAAGGTTTCAATTGGCCAAAGCATTAGATATTCGCACCAAGTCAACTGAACGCGATTCTAAAAATTATTGGAGCCAAAGGGGTACAATTCCTGTGTCCTGAATGAGATCACACACAGCCCACACATCTCTGCACCCCTCACAAGGTTCACAGGCAGCCCTATAGACAAGTTTGGCATTCAGCCCCTCCACGGATTCCAGGTCTATCTCCTGGTCAGTCCATCCAGCAGCACAAACCGCTCACCTGGATACCAGAACAGAGCACTGCCCAAGTTATACTCGGGATTACAGTTAGGCCAAGCCTAACTCTATCTAACAAGCCTAACTACCATCCAGAGGAGGCTACAGGGAGAGAGCTGCAGGTCCTTCTCCCCCAGTGTGGCTGCCCCTGAGAGCAAGGCAGAGTGGACAGTGCTGGGGCTAACATGAACATGGACACTCACACCTTCTCCAAAGGATAAGGTTATGGGAGCCTGATCTCCAGGTCCAGCTAGAGAGCCCTCACAGTGCCCTCAGCCATCACAAAACCCAGCCAGGGAGTTACTACTGCCTTGGGTGTACTGCTTGGGCACTGTTTACCCTTATGCCATGTACCTGTTCTCAAGATTAGAATAATTTCAGTTGTTTATCATTACATATCTGAAATACAGTTACATAAACTTTCTCTGCATAGCCTTCCAACCTTGTCTGCATATCAGAGAAATTACACTGAACCAATTCAGCTGGCTTGTTAAAAAAGACAAGCCTTAAATTCTTCTCATCTTACCTCAGTTTGAAGAACATCAAATAACTGCTGGCAATTAACTACAAAATTATCAGAATGTAATCAAAGGCAATTTTAAAACCTCACAGTACAGTGTGTCATGCATTGTATGAGACACACATTTAGAAAGAGAGAAAAGCCACAAATGGAAGAGCCTTTCAATTGTAACATCAAAAATCAACTTTTTAAAATATATATTTTACAATCTTAGGAGATGATGTAACATATACTTAATGGCAGCTATGTGCAAATTACTTCAAATTCAATTATGAAAGCTCAGAAATATTCTCAACAGCTCTTTCACCGTTACGATCTTTCCTGATGATCAATATTTCATGTAAAATAACAGTTCAGATTCAGAGCAGGGGGAAAAAGAAAATAGTCTATTGCTGTAAAGCAATGTTGTTCACATCTTAGTTGTACCAGTGAGATGAAAGAGGGAGAGGTGAAGCCTAAGAGCTTTTCCCACTGATGCAAAGAGCACATTATCTTGTACCCAGCCTGACACTAAAGGACAGCAAAACAGTCATCTCATTTATTTTAGATCATCAGTCTTTGTTTTCAGTCACAAAAGTGACAGTTTAGGTTTTCTGACCAAATGTTCTAATAGTAACTGTGGATGAAAAGGTGTAAACATCTTACATTTTTGTTATTCTAATAAAATTCTAGAGATCAGTACAGAAACTCTGAAATGATCACCTCCTCACTCTTGCTTTAAGCGTGTGATGCAGAATGCTTGCAAGTTCATTTAAGGCATCCCTGAAAGTGAGAAATTATAGACGCAGTTTTAAAGGTAGCTCAACTATCTGAATACACCTATATTATACGCAGTTTGTTTTTATTAGAATAACAAATTAATCTTCAGAGCATTTGTGGGTGGTAACTGATGTGGAAGAAAAGTAATTCGGTCACATTCAAAGCCAACTATCAAAGCATTGCTCCAAGCAATTTCTGCAGTCTTGATTCTCTTAAGGAAGTCCTAAACAACTGCATCAAACTATACACAAACAAAGTGAGTTTCAAATATTTGTGATTTACAAACACACAAACATAAATGTTTAACCTCAGAAACAAAAATGAACCATCCTTTGAGATTATTCTGACATGGCAATAACCATTACTGTTCAGTTCCAACATCAGAGCAATATGTAAAATGTTGCAAGTTCCTAATCAGTTATAGTTTAACTCATTTACTGAATTTCAAAGACACCATTAAATATGCAAAGTAAGATGGCACTGGTCTCAACTCAGCCTATGCTGAAACAAACAAGTACCATCTCTTTGTACAAATAAGCTTTCAAAGAAAGTTACGCTTGAATAAAGATTTTCATAACTCCTAAAATGAAAAGGTCTCAGCTTTTTCGTGTCACCTACTGAGTGTTAACTGTAACTGTGGTTTATCTAAAGTTTTATAAAGTGCACCTAGAGAGGGAAGCATGGCTGAGTTACATTGCATTGGATACAATGATACAAATTATTTCCTCACCAAGGCTTTCCGTGATTTCTAAGGTCACAGACTGGGTTCAGTTACTCAACTGTCCAATTTCCAAAACGTTGCAAATAACATATTCTCTGAGGTCACTAAATGCACATCAGCTTCCATTCTTCATTAAAAAGCACTTCAAAGAATTGTGCACTGTAGAAGCAAGAATGCTCTTCTTTAGCCAGGGTTTAAATAATTGTGTTTTTATTGACACCCTCCCATAATACGACATTGAGTTGTTAGAATCAAGCCACTTTCCTCTTTAATGCAAAAATTCATTTTAAGCCATTTGATGAAATTACAGCACCTCTATCAAGAATTAGAATCACATCAACTGATATTAATAGGCCCATCAAATTTTTCACACCTCAAGAAATAAAAAAAAAAAAAACAGTTTAAACCTGGTCTAGTCTTAAAACTAAGAAAGAAAAAGAAGTCTACCAAAAAGTAAGTTGGTAAATAACAAACATTTCCCATGGCAGTAACAATCACCTGTTTAGTCAGGGGAATAAGAGAAATAACCCTTTCCTTAATTACGTATTTGTTACTACACCTCACTTCCCAAATTCATCTCTGGTTCATCAGCCTCAACCCAACCACTCTCCACACCTCCTAACTCAACGCACTGATGTATGTCACCCAACACACTGATACCTGCCTTGGCCAGCTAGAACTGCCACACTCACGTCTCCAGCTGCCTAGAAGAACAGTTGTCAGGCTCCCCAGCCATCACTAACCCTACATCCAGCTCAGTGATCCATCCTGCCAACCCATCTGATGAACAACAAAACATCCCAAGGATTAACAAGGGCAGGTCTGGAAAAACAAGCCAGTACCAGCACTGGGTGCCTTCAGCATAGCAAACAACAGAAGACACGTCCCCAAAAATATCCAGCCCAGTTTTTTTGAAACCTGTAGGCAAATTTCTTTTTAACTTACAGTCAAGTTATCAAGAATAATTTACCCACTCCCCAAAGCAGCAGATGGACACACAAGTTGCAAGCCTACAGAGAATATTCACAACAGAAATCCAATGCTTATTTCAGGAGGTGGGGTGTGGGTGTGTGTAAGTTTTGTTATTCTTCTTCCTGGGGAAAAACTCTTTTGTTCCCAGTTTCAATACAAAAGGCTGTAGAGGCAGTCCATGCAAATGTCTTAAGTGGAGAGAACACTGACTCTTTCAGCCAAGATCTGATAACAGTTTTAAATATTACACAGAAATAGGGGAGCAAGGATGTTGCATAGAAACTGTGAAGTTTTCTTAGGTCATAAATTAATTTGCAAACAACACTTAATGGGTTTGCAGTCATATCCCATAAAATAATTTCAAGCAAACACTCATGAAACTATGAAATCGGTACACAGCAGTCCTTTTCAAAAATGGTCTATTTAACACACCACACTTCTCTTTCATCACTCTGTCTACAGAGTGACAGTGTGGATTCCCACTACTTCTGCTCAGTCAGATCATCTACAGCAAGACTCTTAATATAAAACACATCAGGGGGGAGGGGAGGGAGGAATTTTAAAAAAAGTGAAGTGTGAGAGCACATTGACAGCAGTCAATTTCTAATTCAAGCACAGTTTGAATGCTCCAGCTTGGAGATTTGAATTTTTAATTTCACCAAGAGAGTAGGTTCCAAATTAAGCATCTGATGCACAGTCAGTCTGAAACCAGAATTGAGTTTACTGAAATAGAAAGTAATTTTCTCTTAACAGCTCAGTAGTGATCACATATAATGAAAATAAAACAACGTGGCAGCTCCTATATTGCCAAGGGTGAGGAGTCAGAAGGCTTTTAGCTTTACAAGTTAATATCAGAGTCCCAGGACAAACGCTCCTCCTTTGCCTGCTGAAGGAAGTTCACCTTGTAGCCCCAATCAGGCTGTCAGATGCAATGTCCATGCTGTCTAGGCAAGAACAGTGATGGAATGGAGCTCCAGACACCAGGAAAGCTGAGCACTAAATTCCCACAGAAAGCACAGCACCTCAGGATGCAGATTAAATACAAGACACTGCAAAAAGCCAAGCACAGACACAAACTGCAGTTACAGCAACGCACAGGACATGAGGCCAACGTGTAGCTAGGAGAAAGGTAAAGAAGTGGTGCTGCTCCCTCACCCTGCTCCCCTGAAAACAGTCTCAGGGCTTTACATGAAGCCCTGCAGCTCTTTATATTCTGGCAGAATTTCATCACTCGAGTATTCTTTGCTCTTTGCAGCAGCAATTGTGTGAACTGCACTTTCACCAGCTGACAACAAACTGTCCCCTGGGTGAGATGAAGATGCTCCAGTGAACACACAAGGCACAGCCTGCAGCACCACTCTCATGTCCTCAATGCCTGCACAAGCAGCTTCAGTTAATGCAAGGCCTTGGCGAATGCTCAGCACCATCACTCTGCAGATGTTACAGCCTGTGAGGGGTGAAACTGCGCTCCAGCAAGCAGAGTGCAGTTCCCTCAGAGACCTTCACTGGCAAGTGGGAAAGACACACACGATATCCCTTTTGGGATCTTCACTGAGAATACGGCTTGGCCTTTACAACCCTTACCCAAGGCTGTAGACAGACAAAAGAAAAGCTGGAAGTTTGTTTTACCCAGCCCAGAACAAAAAAGTGAAGACGTCAGCTATATCCTTTTCCTCTAGCATAGAGGAGAAAAGTAGGTTGTTGAGATGAAATTCTGAGATTATCTATAAACAGGCTATAGAAGAAATACTATAGCAGAGATTGCTGAAACAGCAGCAGAATACTAACCACAGGCAAGAACACTTCTACGAGAAATGACAGCTCCTTCTAAATACAGTGGGTCAGAAGTCACTCTGCCTAAAGCAAGTCAGTATCTTTTAAAAAAAAGTTTTTACAAATTAACATTCCAGGAAAGAATAGAGTTCTCTCTAGAAGGTAATCGCACTGAACTACAGAATTTAACAGATGTGGCAGCACAGAGGGACAACAGCTTTCAATACAGAGGTTGAGAAGACCTCAATAAACAGCTGGAGAGCACTCAAAGGAGGCACCCACCAGCACTAGACAGCCAGTTCTCCATACCTTCCCATGTAGGAGCCCCGGTATAAAGAGGCCAAACTTGCTATTTCCAACCCACACCACCAGGCATGGCAGGAACATGGACATCCAAGCAATTGCCTGCTCAGCTTCAGGCAGGAGCTGAGAGTAACCCTGTGCATCTCACACCAGGGCTGGAGACTGAACACTCAACAGGACCAAAGCCCGTTCACACACCTTCAAAAGCCATGGCTGCCAGAAGCAGACAAGGATCAAGGAATAGAGTCAAGCAGCAGCCAGTCAGACCCTAGACAGAGGGAGGACATCACCAACAGATCTACTTTGACTGTTATCCACTCATTTTTGTCTCCATCCTAACTCTGCTAATACCAACACTGCACATGCTTTCCACCACTCCCATCAAACCCTGCCTTCTTTTACACTGACTTTCACTGTATTTCAATCATCGCTCCCCAGTTCCTCCTTCCAAACCAAGCACTCATTTCTCTTCAAGGGAAAAAGAGAGTTGATTCAGAATCTTTCCAATTGCTGCTGTGGAACTTTGACAAAAACTTTGCACAGGTCACACTTCACATTCTAAAACTATAACTATCCACAAAGCTCCCAAACAGTGTTCCAAGCCAAAGTGAGATACTCTCCTTCCCAATACAGATTTCCTCAATACTGCCTCTCTGGTCCTTTCCAATCCTTCCTTTTTGTCATGACTCCAAGACACACAAGCCTCCGGCCAGCCCCCTTAACAGCATTTCTCTCACAACAGCAAACAAGCATGTCTCAACCCCAAAAATCCTCTTCATATGAGCTTCCAGGTCCTCCACCTCCTTAGCCCACCCCACCCCTTCCTAGGTGGAGTGCCTTCCTGCTTCACACTGCCCACCAGTAGGGCTCAGAATTTTCTAGGCTTCCCCAGGTGCATTTAAAAGAAGCCCAGCCCCACCTCAGCTGTGTTCATTGATTTTATCGCTTCCCTCCAATTGCTCAGCTTACTTGGCTATGAGAACTTCAGACAGTTCTCAGAGTTTCTTTTACACCTTTCACACACACAGAGTTTGTAAGACAATCTAAACCAAACCTCACTCTAAAGGCACACTGACTCCATTCATCCCCTTAGACATCATCTCAATGAAAACACTCTCGTGAGAGCTTCCTTCCCATGACTGTAAATCACTGCTATTCATGTCTAGGAAATCAGGACAATTACCTGTCACAATTTACTGTGGCATTCTCCCTGGGCTAACATACATTATCTAATAATATAGGCTACTCTTACTAACACACATCTCTGCTGCTCGACAAAAGCACAGACTTCTGCCAAAAGTTTTTTTAAACATATTTCTGTCACATGCTGTTTGTGATCCATGAAAGTACTACTACCTATGTATAAACCCACAGTATCTGCCACCTTTCATTGAACCTTACCCATATGCTTTTATTACCAAAGTAAATGAAAGCACAGTATAAATCTTTAAAGAAATTGCATCCCTATATGACATAGCCTGTTTCTTGGGTGCCAGGGACTCTGCAGGATATTGCACTGAAACAAAGTCTTCAGCAAAACACTTCAAGTCAAAAAAAAAAAAAGTCAACACAAAAATCAGATCTCTCAAAAATATTCTCCATATTAAAAGAATAAAAGAATAAGCCAGTGAACAGTTTTTCAGGTCAACATATTCCAGATCCATCTTAGCATTTTAAGTTGATAAAGAAGGTGCAGACTGTACCATATGGCGTTAAACACACACCTGAACAGATCTGCTGCAGTAACAAAAAGCTTGGCAAAGGAAAACTCTGAGTGTCATTCAGATAGTTTTCCAGAATACATATAAATTGTTAACTCATTACTGGGGTTTTCTAATACATTATTTGCTTTAGAAAACCTGAATTCATAATCCAGAATCAGCAGGGTACTGTGCAAGGTAGCTCATTTTTGCATACCCCTTTCAGGTGTATAGGATAGGCCCCTGTGTAATTAGGGATTTCTTCTGCTTCTTTCAGGTTTACACACAATACTCCTGACAAGTATTATTAAGAATTAGCAGGCACAACTGCTGTAGCTTCCTTTCGAGGAAAGCAGCACACTTTTAGAAGAGACATTTGATCTCATGAGTCCTGAGGTACAGCAGTAATCTGATGCATTTGCTTTTGGTTGAAGCAGACCATGTGAGAAGCTACACAACTTGTCTCAGCCACGAAGCATGCCTGAGACAGAACAAAGGACTAACACAGGACTCTTGAAATCGACAGGTAAGTATTTTCACTGTCAGAATACACCTAAAGCTTTGCACCTTTAGAAGTCCCGTCTTCACAGAAAAGGTTGGAGATTTAAAAGCAGCACTCAGAATTTTATCTTTATATTATCTAAGCTATCAAACCTTAGAGTTGCAGATCCCCTTGGGGAAGATCCTGCAATAATGCTATTCTGTCTGGAGAATTTTTACTGGAAACTTCAGGTTTAACTTACATTTTTCACCAGAAACATGAAGCAAATACCAACATCATATTTAGAGGACTCTTTGTCTATAACAACTCGCACCTGTCTACTTTTTTGTACCCCAAACCTAAACAAGTCTGAGATCTGAGACTGGAAAATAGATTCATAAAATATCTGTGTCAAGTAAATCCACTAAAATAGTCTATAGACGTCAGTAGTTAATTAACACTTAATTAGTTCTTTTAACTACTGAGTGAAACAGTGCTACCTTTATGTTGGAAACCTTTTACATTTTCTCCTAACTAGCCAGAAAGGAAAATTCACAGTATTTTGAATGTACTTGCCATAGCTGCTCAACCTAGAAAGCATCCTCTCTCTCCAGCCCTCTGTGAGCAGGAACACCTTGCACGACTATCCTTACAAAAACCAAGAGGTGACAAGATAACCATGAGAGATACTGAGAAGACTGAGATTTTTCATTTCTGAACAATAAAAGTGTCAGAGTGCTTCACTGAACAAAAACATACAAAATGTCTTAAATTACCTTAAAGTCTGAGTCATGAGCAAGGACTCTGTACCAGAGAAAGCCAGGAAGGCAGAACTAAGAGCATCTTTAAGGTTAGAATGCCCTCTTTGGGTATAAAGACATATTTGCAGCAACAGTAAATTTCATTAAGTACAGTGCTATTTTATGCTATAGGAAGGAAAGCAAATCAAAGAATGCAAGTGTGCTACTCCAAGACTTCTAAAGATGTTAGAAATTACTGTAATTATCCTCTACCAGTAACACTGTTCTGAAGACACTGCATAACAGGAGTGAGGATGACAGCAATCCATACACAGCAGTGCAGAAGGGCAGGACAAGAAAGAGATGGGCATAACTGAAAATAGGAAAGCTTCCAACTGGATACAAAGAAAAACTTTTTCACCCTGGGGGCAGCCAAGAAGAGAAGCAGGCTACCCAGAGAGGCTGTAATATCCTTGGAGGTTTTCAAGGCCCAACAAGATAAAAGCTCTGAGCAACCTCACACAACCCCAGAGTCAGTCCTACTTTGAGCAGGGAATTGGCCCAGAGATCATCTGAGGTTCCCTCGAACCCAAACTATCCTAATATACCTCTAAGATTTAAATACATGTCTCAGGATTTGCATAGTTAACTATACCCACAACCAAAGTTCAAGTGTTTCATCTGTGGAGATGCATCCAACCTTGCAAGAAAGCAACTTCTCTGATTTATAACTCCACAAAGGAGTCACTAGAAGTTCGCAAACAATATTTCCATCACATCCTGGAAGCTGAAAACAGCTCACTTTCTATAAATAAAATTCAGAATAAAGCTCAATGCTAGACATAAATAAGTTCTCAAACAGCATTTTAGCATCCATCATTCACAGACAGAGAAATTACAAGCTTTTGTGATGGTCAGGGCCTTAAGCAAGACAGATACAGTAAAGCATAACAACACAGGAACTCCAGTTGTTCCACAGCAGCAGGCCTTTAGTAGTTAGCTGGCGATTAAATGATGCTCATGAGCATCACTTAAATGTCACTTTGATCTATTGCAGTTATTTCACAAAATCTTTATTACTGAGGCCTTGTATTGGCTGTGCAAACATTGGCAAACATTTCTCTTTGCTACATTAAAAATTATTTTGATACCTATTCCTAGGCTGCTTGCCAACTGGAAGACAAGATGGAGCCATCTGTGAGACCACAACTCTCTGAAGACACTTGCCTTTCAAAAACATAATCCCTTAAATGGTGCCAAGGGCATTACACACAAAAAGCTAACATCACGTCTGAACAGCTGCAGCAAAACCTGCCTCTCTCACAAATTTCCCAGCAAAGGAAGGAGAAAGATCACTTCTGCCCAGGGAATACTGCCTCTATCCTATCCAGTCCATGAAGTCTGATTACGACATGAGCGTGTAAGAAGTCACGCCTGAATACTCTACTGCACAGATGTATCAGGCAGCCAAAACTGTGCCAGAGATCTATACATTATCCATAACTGAATTAAGCAGCAAACACAGCTATTTCTGTATTTTCTCTTTCTTTGTTTGGTAGAAATCTAAAGGATTTTTGCAATTGGTCTCTTCCTTCTACCACTACTTAGCAATGTTGGTGCTCAAAATATGCATACAAGCTGCTACCCAGAATTCCTTACATCCTTTGCATTGTCTTCACCTGGTCTGGTTAATTTTGATTATTATTACTCTTTGTATTATTCCCTACTTGCCCTTTGCCTTGTAATCCTCCTTTTAAAAACTCCTCTCATATTTTCTATCAAGATTTCCAAGCCATTAGAGATCACTTTTAGCCAACTAACATCTAGAACAACTACTCCTAAGAGACCTGCAGAAAAGACAGCAACCTCATGTACTTCTCATGGCTTGCACTGAAGAGTCAGACTGGCCTCTCAGCATTAAAACCACAGCCAATCTAAACTTGCAAGGGTCACACTTAATGCCTAGGATTCCAACTTTTTGCCTAGGCAAAGCACACGGAGTTTCACTAGGGCATGGCAGCACACGCAGCAGTAACACAAGAAGTGTGTGTGCATCCAGATCCAGGAGAAAAGTCTGGACTCTCATCAAGAAATTCACTGCCACACCAAACTCACCAGAAACAAAGCAAAACAGTTGCTACACACCATGCTCACTACTTGTAACAAAAATAAATTATTAAAATATGAAATTAATTCAGAAAGTGAATGACATGAATATGCACTGACTACTTAACCCAAAAAGGAAAACCTTACTAACAGCACTCTAAAAGATAAACACAAGGCCTTGAAGTACAACAGGACCAGCCAGTAGGTTTCACAAAGTCTTCACAAAGTAATCAGCAGTCTTATNTTGAAGTACAACAGGACCAGCCAGCAGGTTTCACAAAGGGTAATCAGCAGTCTTACAGATTATTCTTCCCAAAACAGCAATGCTGGTTTTTACGTGCCAGCCCTACCTCACACACGAAAAGACGATAACAAATCTGCTCCTGAAAATCTATATCATAACTATACTCAAGGTGGGCAGAAAGCATCTCCTTGGCTAACAAGAAATGGATCCTAACTTGACCCTGGAACAGATGATCCCATGGAAAATTCTGTCATTGGTAAAAGCTGGCACCATAGCAGGAAAATTCTCAATCAGCTAAAAGAACAAATATCCTACTGCTAGTGCTCACTGTGTACAAAAAAAAGAAGTGGAAGCTGATCTTTTCTTACCTTACTGCAACTCAAGACTCCCTGGCAAAACCGGATTTGCTCCCAATTTTTGTTCTTATAGGAAGCAGACATCCAGGTCTGACGGACTGCTCTGAGGAAACCATTAACTGGAGCAGCTCTTCTCTCACAGCCAAGTCTGCACAAGTCCCCAGCAGACCACACGCGTGGGAACACTGCAGCAGCTCTCTCACCATGACCGTGTTCAGGCTCCCCCAGGGAAAGGGAAACACAACACCAGTTGATTATTAACTGCTTTGGGAGCAAACCCACAGGGAGGATCAGCTGCTCTGGTTCTGCACACCAGCCAACAGTAACCAGATCCTTCTTTCATAATTTCAGTGAGAGATTTCAAGATTTTCACTGCTATAAGCAAATTAAATGTCCTGCTCTCCTAAGCAAGGATTCTGGCAGGAGAGGAACAAAGTTTCAGCATGGTGCCCTGCTAAAACAGTGCTGTAGTGCTGTCCCACTGCAGTGGCAGCACAGCCTGGGACCATCCAAGGTGTCCAAGAGCACCTCATGTCCCTGAGACCCCACATCACTGCTGAAGCACAGATATCAGCACACTATCCCCATCACTCCCACCCTAGACACAGCAACCAAAATGGTGTTAACAGCATGGAAATCTTACTACAGCAATGGAAAATTGCTGTAAAAACAGCAAACTCAGCAGCTGCAAGTCACACTCTCCTGAGACTGGTGTGCCTATGGCTCTTCAGGAGCAGAGTTGGGAATGCAACAGAGCCACAGCTCAGCCTGAGCTATTAGAGCAAAACTGACGGGTTAATGCACAACTCATTAAATGGGAAAAGCCAAGCCCCAGCAAACAGCTGTGCTGCCCATTCCCCCCCACCACTGGGATCTCCACAGGCCATTAGGAACAGGAAGCACCTGAAACATAGACCAGCACAAAGAAATTCAATCTCATTCCTGCCTCAGTAACCATCCTTGTCCTAAAGCCTAACAGATAACGGAAAGCTCTTGTCCCCAAAGCCATGTTATCTAACAACAGGGGGAAATTAAGTTTATATAATCAGCCTAGGTCTTGCAACAAAAAGATATTTTATGGAGCTGATGCTGCCTCAATTTACCACCCTAAACAGGCTCAGGGATGTTCCTTCCTTTGTACCTCGTGGTGTTTCCCTGAAGTAGAACATTTATGTGTGGAGGAAGGGGAACAGCCAACCACAAAAATTAGATAGCCATAACATAAAGGAAAAATCTGTGGCTATAAGCATTTAGCCTTGCAAGTAGTCTCCTCCAGCAGCATTCCAAGTGCCTGTATATCTGCAGTAATGATAATCCATAAAACTAAGATGGAATGTCAGTGGTAAGAATGCTTACCACCATAATAGAAACAAAATACTTCGAAGTATCCCACTAAAACAGCAAGAAAGCAGTTTACTACCATGAAAAAAAACCTATTCTTCCCCTTCCCAGGCTCTCTGGAGAGTTGATGGCTTCCCAAGAACAAAACAAAAATATGTTAAAAATGGTTTCCTTTATTGCTTAAAGCATATTTTTCAGACCAGTCTGATGATTTTCACCATCAGACTGGTGATTTAAACTCAAATTGCTGTCAGATAGATGAGCTGAGATAGGGACTGTGGTGCTGCTCGCCCCTGTCATGGGTTGTAGTGCAAAATGTAACCCAAAAAAAAGTGTGTATCCCATCACCATCTGTTGGAACTGGGGTGGGGGGTGGTGTAACCTTCTGTCCATAGCCAGCTGATTAGAAACCAGCGAGAGCAGTTTGTTTATCTCTTCCACGACCCATCCTCCCTCCAGGGAGAGATCTTCTGCTCATGGGCCATTGAGTCCCACTGATAAAATTCCATCACCCCATTGGGAAATGCTCCATCCAGGGGGAGGAGCCAAACATTCCTACCTGGATAAAAACCTGAGTTTTGGGACCCCAAAGCAGCCTTTTCCACTGGACTCCCAGAGGAAGACCAGGCCCATCTGTCTCCACTGGACCTTCAGTGGAGGGCTGCACTTCCTACAGGATCACTGCTTCAACAGAGCCACATCTGCCACTCCAGGAGGGCTGCAGCCACCATTTAATGGGGCTGCTACCAACACCCTGACTCACAGGGTGTCAGGCTGTATTCTGACTCTCTCAGTGGGTTTGGGTTTTTTTGTAATACTGCATGCTTGTTTTATTTTAGTTCTCCTAATAAAGAACTGTTATTCCTATTCCCATATCTTTGCCTGAGAGCCCCCTTAAATCCAAAATTATAATAATTTGGAGGGAGGGGGTTTACATCCTTCATTCCAAGGGAGGCTCCTGCCTTCCTTAGCAGACACCTGTCGTTAAACCACGACAGCTCCATTAATCAATAAAGTTGTGAAGCCATTGACAAACTTCATTATCTACAGACACATTTAAAACATCACTATTATCTGATCCTAATTTTCCATTAGTATTATTATTCACCATTAAGCAAAGTCTTGAAAAGCTACACCAATGCCACATGCCTCACCTTACACAGATCTGGAGACTTTCAAAACAATTCAGAAACTCTAATGGTATCAACTCCCAGCTCCTGCCTCTCTCACAGATACTAACCCTTTCATTTTATTTAGTTTTACCATACTCACTATCAACTTCTTGATTTTTCATTCCACAAGTTGCCTCAAAGTCTCCCTACTAAGAGATTTTCCTCTGTAATGGTTTCCTGCCACACTGACCTCTCAGCCCAGCAAAGGAAAATTTTCAACAAGAGCACATTAAACTCCTCCAAACAACCCACTCTTCAGCCACTGCAGAGAACAGAGGAAGGTCACATATGCCACATCCATTCTGCTCTTAACTTCAAGGAGCCACTTTTCCCACACAGCTCCTTCCCAAGGAGACTTTATAAACTAAGCATACATACAGTGTGTTTAAAAATTTCTGTTCAGTCGTAGTTCTGACTTGGCTGCTCTTTCATTCAATCCATAAATACAGGTAGTGCACACAACGTTAAAGGAGCTAGCTGAGAAGTATTAAGGAAACATATTTTCCACTTTTCATCCCTTATTCTGAGCAATCAGCTGTTTACGTCGTAAATAAAAAGGTAAAATCTAATTTAGTTTGGGCTTTTTACACTTGTCAGTGTTAGGAATAAACAGAGTGACAGAGGGCAAAAAGAGAGAGAAACAAGACAATTTACCCTGACACCGGGGTGACAGGACTAAGACACCTATTTGTAAGGCAGCAAGAGAGGAAAGGAGGAGGGGGTGAGAAAAATCAGAGAGCGCCATTGATCACACTCATTAGACAGCTGGGTCCCAATTAGAAATATATCACACAGAGATAATAAGAGGTGTTCTGGAAGGAAGCTTGGCTGGGAGATGAGGGAGGGTCTGAAACACAGCGAGCAGCATTTTACAGTACATACAAAGGGGAGGCAGAATCCAAATTCTGCAAAGTCCCAAAGGAATCACACCAAACAAAGAAACCCTACTTGAGGCAAGCACATGATCTCACCCCTCTGCCTGCAGACTTCAAATTACTCATTAAGCCACTTCACATTCTCAGCACCATAAACAGGGAAGTAACTCCATGTCAACAGCTAATTCAATTTCCATACAGAAAATTCATGTTTAGCAAACAAAGTATGTCCATACTGAATCTTAGCTTCCACAGCATCAGTAGCTTGCATAAAGAAATATTTCTCCCTGAAAGCATTTTTCAGGTGAGCTCTTAATGGAATCCACACCTATACGCTAAAGGAGAAGAAAAAAGAAAATTACACAATGCGTTAAATAATTAACACTACATAGAATTAAGTAAACACCTTCAAATAAGGATACTACCATGCTTAAAATTGGATCGGCAGCCTTTGGTCAGAGCCAGAGGGCCAAGTTTTTCCTTGTGTGGCTGCTGGTTTACAAAGGGCGCATTCATTCTGAATACATAAGGGTTTTGCAGCAGTTTTCCTTCAGGAATATTGAATAGTATTACAACATACCCTGGGTTCAATCCTAATCTAAGTGACACGGCATGAAGGGGCTGCTTTCTGGAAAAAGACACAAGCTGCTAAGGATGAACTTGGAAATCACCACGGCAACTCCGCAGGTCCCTTCCCGTTCACCTGGGAGGACAATACTCCAAAGGAGGTAAGAAAACTCCTTTCCACAGGAATCATTCATGTGCAATACGGCCAAAAGCAGAAAAGGTCACAGCCTGTCTCCGCCCAGTAAGAAAGAGGGGCTTGCTCAAAGAGCCACAATGCGAAAATGGGAAAAATAAAAAAAAATCATAACTCCCAAGGAGCACTGGTGAGGAGGCGTCACACACTCGAGTAAATCGCACTTGAAAGGTCAGCTGGTTCAGTAGCTGTCAAAGGCCCAAGCTACGGCGAGCAAAAAAAGCCTAACCAAGTGTGCCTAATTTGTGAACAAAGTCAGAATTAACCTTTAGGGTTTTTGCTTTTGTCAGTACAAAACATTGTTTGCAGTGCTTTCTGTCCTCCTGTTCATCACAATTAATTTATCCTGGTGCTAATAAATCCTCTTTTCTTACACGGACCCACTACAATGCCACCAGAAGCAGCTTAGGCCCAAGTTTTGACTTCACTTTACTGACGAGAACAAAGGATGATTTATCTAAATTTAAAGAGAGAGGAAGCCAGTGGCAATACAATACTTGCCTCTGACTGTTTTTTAAAGAGTGCTGCTGCACTGTAATCATCAGTGTCGCGTATGAGAACGTGCCATCTTCAGTGCCCAATCTCAAAGAGAGCTAAAAAGAAAATTAATAACTCTGATAGTATCAAGCACTGGGAAGAAAAATAGACATATTGGATATGGTTCTACTCTCAAGTACACAAAACACTGCACATAAGCATTTGGTGGTTCTTGCACATTCTTTCAACTTGCCATGATCCCAGTATTTTAAGTAACCACAAATCTCTAAATTCAGCTTTTTTTTTTTAATCAAATATTTAACACACCTACTTTGCAGTTTCATAAGGGCCTAGAAGCCCTATGAATAGTCAAAAATGTACTATAACTTCAGCTGGAAAACCTTCTGTCAATGCCTTCCCAGAATGGAACACAACAATTTCAACTTCAGCAATGAGATGCGGGAATACCCATATAACATCATTAAAAGGACTTTGGTATTTAAACACCAATAAAAGTTTTAATAAGTAGAACTTCTCCCATTTTCAGGAGTTACTGTAAGGCCAATAACAAATTAGCAAGTAAATGAACCAACAGGAAAGGACAAAACAAGAGATAATGCATCCCAGGGGACTTCACCCCTTTCTTTGAAAACCGTCATTACTTCTAATTAGCAGCAGCGCTTGCTGCTATACCTTCTGCGTATTTTGTGAAAGCCTTTATTATAAAAGAGTTCACTGCCGAACTCTTAAATTGCTAGCGTAATTAATTCAAAAGCATAGCAAGAAGTTACTCAAGCACTTGTACACAAAGATTAACGTGGATTACCAAAACAGGAACGAGCTGTTTTCTACTAAACTGTTGGCAAGGACGACTGAAGTGTCTGCAGAAAGTCTTGGTGGACTCGTGGAGCTGGGAGAACCACAAACCCCAAACAACCCAAAAGACAGCAGACATACCTAGTGAGAAATACACCTTTCTTTCCCAGTTGTCCTGGGAAAGGGGAAGTGGGTTTTTTTCTAGAATTTCCCTGTGGCTCCAGCCTTTTGCCAGCACCACTGTTGATAAGGAGGGCAGCCCAAGCTCGGACCAGCTGATTGCTGCTGCTCTGAGAGAAAAGGAGAGCAGTTCATCCACATTAGCGGTCATGGTCTTGTAAAATTAATTTATTTATAAAAGCATATACACACAGAGTGCCCTCCTGAGAAGGCAGTTTTCTTTTTCTTCCTTGAGCCATGACTGGAGACCATAATGTGGTCTCTCCAGAGCACTACTACTACTCCGCAGTTGGTCATTAAAAAAAATAAACAAATAAACCATACCAAATAAACCATAGATATTTTTGTATTACTATAACTGCCCTCACACGGGCTGAAGTGAAATCAAAGCATCTTATTTTTTGAGTTAAAAAGCGGTAGCTACGTTATCTCAAAGTTGCAAGACCCTTTCTTAGACCGCATTAACTGCGAAACAAACGCCAACATCACCAGGGACTTAAAAAACTAAAAGAAAAAAAAGATACTAAAGCAATCCTAAAACTTTCGGGCTGCGAAATGAAAGATCAGGGTTTTGTTTTTTTTCACCAAAAAG
>VYXF01003480.1:315264-352396 GCA_013397295.1 Polioptila caerulea | reverse complement strand
ATGGTTTGGCAGAAAGCAAGAGGGAAAAGCAAGAGAAATAGGCAAGGCAAAAGAGAAAAAGAGGAAGAAATAGAAAGGAATGAACATGAGCTGTAAGATGGAAAGCAACTGCCAAAGAGAAAAAACAGAGACTATGGGGCTAAAAGTGCCTGAGAGATCAAGGAGAAGAAAGTCAAAAGAAGATGAGTGACAAGCTTGAGCATCCCGTGGAAAAACTCATTAGCAGAGCAGCAGCAGCTGCCCAAGACTGCCAGAGTCACTGGCTCAGCCACCCCCAGGGCCTGGAGGGAGCCCTGCATGAAGGACACTGCAGTTTACTCTGTCAGGGTCACTCTGCCACGGCCCCTTCTGCCACTCCTGGTAACAGCAGAAATTCACCCCAAATTAGTCAGCAGCCAGAGACAGAATTGCCTTTTCCTCATGACAAATGTACAGCACTGTTCAGTGGACACAGGGCAGGGTTTCTGATGTGTGGTACCAGCAGGAGGAAGTTTTCAGCTTTCTGTTTTCAATTCTCGTTTAGACATGAAATAGTTGACAAATTATTCAGTGCTTTTTCCTTGCTCTGCTGCCCAAATTATCTCGGAAGGACCAAGGTAACATAAGCACAGAGAAGCCTTCAAATATATTCAGTGGGTACTGGAAATCTCTGGAAATGCTTTTGGTTTAATTGTTAAATGTCTTTCATACTTACGATGTACTTGAAAAGTTACACAAATCTGCATGTTATACAAATCCAGTGAAAATTTGCTGAAATTTGCTTACTGGTTCATAACAGCAAATACGCTGCTGAATGGCAAAGTTAAGTATGGCTTATAGAAAAGAATGTGGGAGACATTAACCAGTGTAATTGTTTTGATAGAGTCCATTATCTTCAATGGAGTTTTTACAATTGTGCACACATGTGTACCCACTGTGAAGACACCAAATTACAAATAAAACTCTGGTATGAGCCAAGCCACAACTTAACTATTTAGACCATTGACAATAGGACCACCCTTGCAGCTGGATTAAGCACTGTAAACCACAGCAAGATGCATTTTCGCTTTGAGAAACCCTCCTGACCACCACTTGGTGCTGTGAGGAAGCATTCCTGAGGGGGAGCCTGCACATCTGGGAAGCAAGCATCCAAGCTGTGCTACAATGTGCCCAGAGCTGCAGCGAGAGGCCGAGGGAGCACAGAGGAAATTCTCACGATTGCCTGTTTCCCTGCGATGCATTAAGTGACTGAGTGATCACAGGCCTCAGCTGAATTACAGGAGTGAGTCACAGAGTTCAAAACAAGAGCATCCACTAATTGTTTCATGGAAGAGGCTCGGGGAAGTCTGAAGAAGGATTTTGTAGGATATTCTTTTGCTCATTGTGAGCTTTGTAGTCTTTTGTAGCAAAGCCAGCCGTTCCGATCTGAGAGTTTATTTTACAACTCATAGCCCAGGGAGGGCTTCGTTCCAGGGCTGGGCATCCATCCCTCATGGGCAGCTTTTTCTGCTGTGGAACAGCTTTGGAGCTGTCTTCTGGAGCTCTCAGACACCAACAGATGGCAAATGGGAAGAGGGGATAAATGGCCTTGTTCCCAGTCAAGCTGCCCCATAAGCTCTGAGCAAATGTTTCGGTCAGTTTGATTAAGATTTGTTCGCTACATTTCAGGTGTTCAAGGCAAGAAGATAATCTGTAATTTTTATTTGACACATATCTCTACCCCCAAGCCTCTAGGCTTGGATAAGACATCTCAATGGTCATCCCCTGAGCCTTGCTCAGTGGGGCTGCAGAGCCACATACAAAGGACATTCATCCACTGGCAGATTGCTCTGGTGAGGTGGTCACTGAGGATGAAGATGGCTTTCACAATACTAATTACCACAGGATTACAAGCACACTGCAAGTTTATGGCTCAGGCCTGCCACGTGGCTGTGCTTTGGCCCTTTCCTGCCCCTTTCCTGATCACCACCCCCAGCAAGATGCTGCGGTCGAGACACACACCACACACAACCCACTCACTTTTACAGTGCTGATTCCCTTCACCTCTTTGACCTATGTCTTGGAAAAAAAAATCTGTTACCTCTTCTGGGTAACTCAGCTCCTCCATTAATGCTCTTGCCCCTGATTTGCCCAATTTGTGCCATGTCCCTCTCCCACAGCTTCACCTCTATTGTGCTCCAAGTTATTTGGATCCAATTTTAAGAATCCAAGAATGCAGAAAATAGTCCAGGATGCAAAGTGCAATAATGGTATAGAAATGTCTGCCAAAAATGTGTTGGTGTACGCTGGGTTTCCATGTACCCATTTCTCAGGATATCTCTGATTTGTGGTCTCCAGCTGCTGTCCATTGGTAACCCTGAGCTTTTCCTTTCTGCTGCTCTCTCGGTCCTCTGAGACACAAAGTCTCTCATTTTTGCCATCAACTTTCTGCTTCCACATACCTGCCTAAGACAGGAAAGGATCACAAACTATCTGTTAGACTGTTATTTTCCAAGCTAAATCGTATTCAGTATCTCAGAACTCTTTACAGTACTTCCTTACAGATCAGAGCTAGCCAAGGCTCAGTGACTCATTTGTCTGGAGTCATGTTCTTTTCTAATTTCAGTCCCAACCTGAAGATAAAAAAAATCAACAGAGGAAGCAGATGATCTAAAATGGGATTTGCAGTTTTGTGGAGAAAATACCTGTGAAGGCAGATTCATTTGGCAGAAGCTCATCTTAGGGGGGTTCAGAGGCAGGCAGGCAAGATTTTATGCAGGTGCGGTGATTGCTTCTCATTGAGATTATACGGGCACAAAATATGTAATGCCCAAGAGATAAGGTCCCTTCCAACCCAAATCCCCCGACGATTTTGTTTTGCTCTCACCTTTTTATTTTTCTGAGTGAAGAAATTGAACAGTGGCTGCTTCTGGACCTGTTCTCCACTAAGGGCTCTCTTGTGGAGAAAGGTCCCTGCTGCTGGCAGGAGCTAGGCTCCTTTGCATTTTTCTTCTATTTGAATTTTTATTGAAAGAAGAGGGCAAACTTTTTTTCCATTGACAGAAAAAAGTGTAAAAATAAGCAGGCTGGGAAAGTGAACAGAAATTAGAAACTTGCCAAAAATTGGAATTTTCCGTGTTTTGCACTTGGATTTAATGCAAAGTCCACTTGGAATAAAGGTACTTGCCAAATTATTATCAGGAAGGTGAGAGTTAGCAAAGAGATCAGCCAGGATTCAGAAGGAGCCCAAGTTAGTGGAAAACTATCACCTTTGGGGACCATTTACCAGAATAGTAACACTTATGGTCTTGTATTTAAAACAACAGCTTGGTCTCAGCTGTCTAAAAAAACCCATTGCATTACTGCCAAGTCATTAGCTTACAGAGCTCCAGGCCCTGTCTACACACCAGCCTGCCATCAGTTTAACTAAAATCACTATTTAATCAATTTAGAGCAATCAGCACAACCTTTTTTTGGGTAACCAAATTAACCTAAATCAATACAAGCCTGTTGCAAACAGAGACAAACAATTTAAGAACATCGACATCAAAACCTGCATTAGCTCAGGCAGTGCAAGTTTTGTGGCGAGGCAGGAGCTCAGGTCAAGCCAGGGAGATGCTGCCATGGCTCCTTTTGCACCACAGAGCTGTGCCTGAAGCACATCCAGCAGCAGCTTTGAGTTGAGGTGTCCAAGTGGTCTCTGCTGTTTCATGCACCCCATGCACGGGTGGGTCCCCACCACTTCTCCAGGCCGTGCTCAGGAGCTGTGGCCGCCCTCACCCTGCCCTCTGTCCAGCCCTGAACCCTGCATGACAAACCCAGCCAGTTTCCTCGGGGAGCTTGAGGGAAAAGGTTTAAGACATGGCTTGCTCCTGTAGAAATATTCAGCTTCAGTGGCCCAGGAAACCTTGTTTAAACTCGATTCTCCAGTGCTGAAAAACATGAGTGTAAGAACAGACAGCCCTTTTTCACAACATCCTCCTTCCCAGTGTTTGCAGCTGCCTGGGCAGGAGACCAGGTCTCCTCTCCAGAGACCTCCTGCACCCTTCTGCAGGGAGACAAGGAGGAAACCAGCAGCAGCAGCAGCAGCTAGCCAGGGCACAGGCTGTTCCCCCGGGGTATGCAGGTCTTGGTTGCAGTGCTCAGCCCCTGCAGGGGCTCTCCAGCGCTCTCCCATGCTGAGGGAGGGGGCAAAGCTCTCAGCAGGGCCCCCCTCCAGCCAAACACAGCCTTCACATGAAAGGAACCTGGGCCCAAAAGGGTCTCAGGGGGTTCCTCAGCTCAGTTCCTCAGCCCAGTTTGCTTTGTTGAGTCAGTAGCCTGCAGTGGGTCTTGCCCTCCAAGGGCTAGCCCAGCCCCACTTTGAGCCCACTTCAGCTTTTGGCCCACACAGCATCCACGGGTGAGGGGTTCCCCAGGTCCCCACCCACTGTGCAAGGCACAGCTCCTGGTGCTTGCTCTGAGTCAGGCTATGGCCAGCTCCAGCTGATGGTGTCTAATTCTTCTTTTGGAAGAGACAATGAGTGGTTGCTCCATATCCATCCTTATGGCACACATCACTCTGCAGGCCTCTTATATTAAACCCTCCCTATTCAGCCCAGTGGACTTGCAGAGTTTCATTTAATAGAGAAACTATTCTCTACCTTTAGTCATCCTTTCTGCCTTGCTCTGGACCTTTTCGAGTTCTGCTATATCCTTTTTGAGATAAAGGATCAGAGTCACACTCAAAAGCAGGTGATGTAGGGATTCATACCTAGGAATAAAAGCATATCCATGCTTTTATTCCTAATCCTCAAAAGTCCTAACATAAGACTGGTTTTTTTGCTTACTGACAATCATTGAATTGTTATTTTCTTGGAAAAAATCCCAGTATTTTTAAAGGGGTACGTGGGGATTATTTTTCCCTGTGTATTGCTTCACGTCTACCTGCACTCAGTCTGTTTCCCCACCCTGTCACTCTGCAGGTCCATATTGCTCTTCTGCACATCTTTTAGTCACCTATTGTCTTTATTACAGTGGAGATCTCACCATGAGCAAACTTTTTCACCTCACAGCTCACCTTCTTTTTCAGGTCTTTACGTGTATTGCACTGTACACATGCACAGGGCAGCGGGAGGGAAGTGCACAGGAAATAAGGCAAAAATCCAGGTATGTACTCAGGTACCAGTTATTCCATTTTCAGGTATTGCATCAGCAAAAGTCCATGGTAACACCCTACAGTAAATGGGATTCCTAAAAGCAAAAGAGACCAGAATCAGAAAAGCAGGGCCACAGGCAGGCCAGGGAAGGGCTGCTGAGTTTCAGAGACAACTTCAGAGCTGCCTATCTCTGAGTTTCCCTGCTGCCCAGAGGGAGCACCAAGCTCAACTCTGAGAGCTCCTGATGACCTTAGGGAGAGCTTTGAGCTTTGACCTGAGGCAAAGCTGCAGGATGTAGCTGCTGAGTTTCGGCAGCTTAGGGATGCCACTAACTTCCCTGCTAAAGCTGGGGATTTCAAACTCTTTTTTCTGAAGACACCAGCTGGAATCTCACTGGACTTTATCATAAAGACTGACAGGACTTGAACTGTCTCTGACCTTTACACATGTGCATGTTGAGTCCTGAGCATTCAGAGGTTCACAAATGAAATCTGTCTTTGTTAAGCTGTGGCAGAAAAAGACGGAAATCCCTCTGAAACTTGTGATCTTCCAGAGGCAAAGGAACTGCTCTAAAACAAACCAGCATCTCCTTCCTCCCATGGCTGTAATCCAGAGAGCAGTTTACATTAATGAGGTATCTGGCCCCCAGCTAAGCTACAAAAAGCCAAAGATGCTCAGATATGACTGTGACAGTGTAACATAAAACAGGGCTAATTTTGTACTGCAGAATGCCTGGGTAGCAACAGATGTCTACAGCCATGTGTCCAGACACACCAGCCTCACCTGATCTTTTCCAGTGTGCCAGCCCTCCACCCTGGAGCTGAGTACAGGACAGGCAGGAACTATGGGTGTAAGGACATCTAAGCTGTTCTCTGGCTTTCAGTCCCAGAAAGGGTATCCTGTGAAAGGTACCCTGTAGGAGAAGGACCTAAAATTACCCTTGCATGTCCTTTAGAAGAAGAATCTCCAGGGTGACAGTGCCACCATTTCTAAGTCTATTAATGCCATTTTATAAGACATTGCTATCAATGCCTTTCCACTGGGGCAATCCAAATGATGACTATGGCTACATTATCCCCTTTCAAAGCCCAATGTTTCATCATGCCTCTGCTGCGGTGCGTGCCAGGTCTCTCCTGGCCTGGGACACCCCTGAGCAGCACAGGGCAAGGCAGAGGTGAAGGCCCAGGACAACAAAAGGGACCAAATCACCTTTAGCATTAACTGGATGGTGTCCCAGGGCTTAACCACCAACCCCAGCCCCCTTCTGTTGAGGGAGCGCGGTGCAGCCACTTCTGTTACCCTGCAGACACACGGCGGGTTTGGAGCCTCCCGTGTTTCTGCACGAGGGGTTTCTGTGACAACAACAGTCAGGGCAGGGAAGCATGCAGGCACATTCACACATGCAGAAGCATTTGATTTTTTACCAGGAGTTCAACAGCTAAAAAAGGCTTGCATGTTCTCGTATAGGTAGCATGATTAGAACACAAATTAAGTAATTTAGGACTCTGGTCTATAAATCCTTATAGCACTGGTAGTCCTTCAAACTACTAGTTCAAATAAGAACATTTGTATAATTCACAAATCTGCAAGAACACACCTGGTCAAAGTTTCTCATGGCTTTTTATTTATCTGTCTTCTAAACACCATATACACATATGATGAGATATAAAATAAAAATATGCTATTCTCTGGTATTCCTCAGATTTCCAAATAGCAGAGTATGCAGAGAGTAAAAATTATTATTTATCAGAGACCTACCTCAGTCTAACAATGAAATTCACACCCCGTGCCTAATTGTGTTTATAAGCACTTAAAGAGAAAACAATAAATAACTTGTAACTCAGAGCCAAAGGCTTGAGCACTCCAAAGGCTGGACACTAGGTGGCAGAAAAATTATACGTTCTCCTGTAACTGACAAATACTCATCCTTCTAGTAAAAAGGCAGGGCCAGGGAAGTTATAGCATGTATCTCAAATAAATTGAAGGTTTATAGCTGCCTTGCTTTTCCTGATTGGTTCAAACGAGCACAGACCCTGTTAAGGTTGGTTTTTTTGACCCTGCAAAGCAACATTTCTCCAACAGCCCGTCAACCAGGAGCCATCACAGGCAGAGGCTATGCTGAAAAAGCTGGAAAAAAGGCTTGGGAGGGATGCAAAGGAAACAGCTGCTAGCACACGTCCTGCCCACGCCCTGCCCTCCTCTTCGTGCCCTCCAGCAAAGATGTATAAACCATAAATAAAATAATCAATATAAAATAACAGGCATCAGGACTTCATGAAGGTGAGCAGGAAGCTCTGCATGAGTGTTTCCATCATCCCCTGCTCACTGGCACATGTAAATGCAGGCCTGTGGCAGGTCACAGCCCTGCACATGCAAGTGACCGTGGCATTTTGGGGATGCAGCTTCTGGCCTTGGCTGGCTCTAGGGAGCAGGAGGAGCTCAGGCTCACATTGGTGGGACCAGGGCTGGAGGTTAAATAGTCAAGTCCTATTGCAAGCTCCTGGCTGATTTACTGCTGACACAGCTCCATCTTACTCATCTCTTCTCGCAGCCCCAGCATCTGCTGCCTGTCACCTTTACTTCCAGGAATGAGGAATGCAAAGTAAGACACACCTACCAACTGTCCTTGCTGCAAGGAGAGAAACAACCCTCACTCCCTCCTAAAGGAGACTCCTGGGACTTAATGTTCCCATGACATCCAAACTCCCAGAACTGACTATTCAAGCACATCCTTTGCTATCCTGGGGCCTGAGCATGAAAAGGCTCATTTTAACAGAAACCCAGGCAATTTCCAGACCAGTGTTTTCAGGTTCTCTTGCTGGGGTCATCAGAGGAGAGGACCTTAAGGAAGAATTTAATGGAACTAGTAGGACCCTTCTGGGTTAAAAGGGACTTGCAAGCCTGCAGGAAAGCTCAGGGCTATGGTAGAAGTGGCTAAAGCTAGATGTACCCCAAAACCTGCACTGAACCTGTAGCCAAGAAACAGTTTATGACGGACTCAAGAAGTCATCTGACCTATTGTGGCAGTGGAGGAGTAGAGCACACACAAGAGAGTCTTTCTTTAGGAGGAATGAACATCTGCATGACATGAAAACACCGCTAGGGAAAAAAAAAAAGAGGATGAACCCACATGTCACTGGTCTGCAAAATCCAATAGTGGAGACTCGGCGTTCAGCCCCCCCGGGGGGGTGAAGGGACACCAGAGCCAGCCTGCCTGGCCTGTGGGAGGAGCTGAGAAAGGAACCATCACATCACTTTTGGCCAGCGTTCAGGGAGGCACCGACTGGCTCCAGAAGAAGTCATTAGCAAGTCTCTTCTGCTACATTCTGCAAATAGGCCTTTCAAAGGGATGATGGGTGAGGTAAAGAGAGGTAGAATTTGGGGGGAATCATACTCCTCAAAGACAACCTTCCTCAGAACTGGAGAAGAAACTTCTTTCATGTTTGTAGGCAATTTTCCTTGGCTCGTGATGATTGCAAACCTCAGAATAACCAAGGTTTGCTCACCTGCAAAAGCACATGAGATGTGCCCGCCCGCCCACCTATCCTGACACACGGCACCACGGCTGCCGTAGGACATACGCGCCAGGCCTTATCCGAATGCAGGAATACCAGACCTCTCCCCTCAGAGTCAGAGCACTACTCCCAAATTTGGAGGTGCAAGCAGACAACCCTTCCTAAGAAACCGATCGATTCCTCTTCCTGCATGGACACATTTCACCCCAGGATTCCAGCTAAGCACGGCAAGGACTGAACCATGGGATGGACAGGGGCAATGGTTCGAAAGAACAGTACAGCCTGAGGAAGGATAAGTCAAGAAAGGGAAGAAACAGAGAGGGGCTTGAAGCAGCAATGCCAGCGAAACGGACACGTAAACAGCACACAAGGGAAACTGTGGTCACCGTAAGCATTCCTTTACGTTAAAAACTGTATCTAACCATGTCTCTAACAGCTGCAGATGATGGCAATTCAAACATCAAGGTTTGTGGCTTCCAGTGTGGGAGTGAAGGGAATGTGAATGGGAAGCTGGGTCATATGGGAACTGTGATCTTGTTGATTAGTGACAGCATGACTGGAAGCCTGCAAACCCTGCTCAGTCCAGGACCTGCAGGTTCCCAGCTGCTCAGGAAATCAAGTTCCCCTTATTTATGGCCCAAGGCTAGATCAATGCATTGGGGACATCGTGGTAATTTTAAATTCAGTTCCTTTGGTCAACTCCAAGTCTCTTCTGTAGCTGAGTCACTTGGTTTCGAAGTGTTGTTTCCAACTTCTTGCAGGGCTGTCTTCCTGTCCCACGTCCTCCCCAGTCCCATCCTCCTTGCACGTGCACCTGCTGTCCTGTGGCTCAGCCTGCTCTTCCTCCATGCTGTCCCACTTCTTGCCACTCTTCCCCCCTTTGTTTCTACCTCACTTCCTTCCATTTTGCCTCTCTACTGCCTTCACCCTTCCAACTAACCCTTTACTGTCACACTACAGGCCTCCATAAGTTTTGACAAGTTTCTTTTCCAAAATGGGAAGTGGTAAACCAACCTACTACTATACACCATCTTCTGGTAAAAATCCTGTCATTTTATCCCCTCCCCTTTCTACCGTCTTCCTTTTGTTTGTCTTGGCTGACCTTTTGCCTACTCTTAAACTGCAAACTCTTTGAGGGCAGTGCCAGAATCTGGTCTGGATTCTATAAAGCCCCTAATATGCTAAATGTTATAAAAGGTCTGATTTCTTTTTTTTCTTTCGATTTTCAATAAACTCACTGAACATCCAAGTAAGCAGGAGTTTAAGTAGACAGACATATGTGTCTTGTCAACAGGAAGTTTCTCTTGCATAACTTTTCTGGCACTTCTGGAAAGCTAAATGCGGGTGCGTTTTTCCCTCACTGAAAATTAACAGTCAGGAAAAAGAAGTGAACCCGTAAAGAAAAATCATTTCTGAGAAAGGCAGATGATTTTGAGCACGCAGAACTGCCCTTGTGAAACATCTGCTATGACGTCGCCCTGTTCTGGCTGCAGACCAAATGTATCAATAGCTCCATAGAGTAATGGCATAAGAAATGGGAAAATTGCCACTGCTTGTTTAGCAGCTTGTTTTGCTGATAAATGTCTGACACTTTTCAAACAGCTACAGTGCAATTGTTTTTTGGGGAAAATTTTTCCTTGAGCAGGAGGTTTGCAGGCCATTAGCTACTTCTCATCTGTGCTGATGTTTTGATACACCACACGTACACTTTGCTCCTTATCAGAAATTATTCACAACTTTTGATTATGGGCAGGCAGCATGAAGTTTAGAAATCATGTCTGCCATTACAAAAATTTCTCTTGCCTTACTGAAAATTTAAATCTCAAAATCATTAGAACCAGTATGTATTTGTTGAAAGAGCATCTACTTCTAAAGATTGCTCGGGGGGAAAAAAGTACTTTTAGGCATCTGTAGTTTTAAAATAATGAATGACTGTATATAAGCAGGAGCTGACTAAAGTGGTGGCCACTGTGTGCTCATTGCATGGCTGGAGGCTGAATGTCACTGAGCCAAGCAGTGCAATGTGCTGGAATTCATCTCATCCCTTTTCAAACTGTGCCATGGATATTTTTTAAGTCCCCCTGATAGCTGCTAGGACAGACAAGAGACAAACCTCTGTTTAATATAATATCACACACTATGTCTAACAGTACCTGCTTTTGCTTCACACACACTAAAAAGCCATGACTTGCAGTAAACTTAGTGCACCAAAAGAAACACAACTGCACTGGAGCTGCATCAACTGAAATGCCAGATGTATACATCTCAGGGAGGGGGTGACACCCCAAAACTATTCCTCATTAGCAAGTAGCCTCCTTTCCTTCCCCTTCTCTCATCAGGGAAAAAAAAAAGGCAGTAAAAAGAGCTGAGATTTAGAAATATGGGTATTGTTGCAGATTTGTCCCAGGGATATACTTACTTTGTCATATGAATCCTTTGCATTTTTTTCATTCAAGAGATTCACATGAAGTTTCTATCCTAACTAGTTTTTAGACACCACAGAATAAAGTTAAGGGAGAAAAAAAATTCAGCATTAGAAAATGCCCAAGGAAGTATGAATATAGAAATGGAGCAGAACTTTCAAGTGAAGTCCTTCACAGTGGGAAACTCGCACTGTAATTTACCACTTGGACTGACAGGCAAAATGACCAAGATAGAGACAGTGGCTACTTTTCAGGATTTATTGTAAAAAATAGTATTAAACAATAGGAAAAATGCCACTCCTTGTTCAATCCACCCCATACTACTTTATGTGGAAACAATAGAAAAATTTGACACAAATGTATTTACCCATTCCTATCCATATATCAGATGATTCCAGCTACTCAGGACATGCTCATGGGAAAAATATTGGCAGTATCACAGCATATGGAAGTGGAAATAAAAAACATGCAGTATTTTCTATTGCAGTTGGGAGGCCTATTTCCTGGAGTCTAGAGATCATGTTGTTTTATCTGCTTTCCTTTAGCATTATGTACATTATCAGACTTTCATAACTTTAGACTCCAGCCTAAAGCCCTGATTTTTTGCCAACAGTGACATACTCTCCTCAAAGATTAATGTGGAAACCAGAATGCCTGCCTTACTTCTGTTTGCGATTTCCTTTCCACAGGAACACGCACATGCTATAGTTCCTGCTAACATATATTTAAAGCTTGGCTAGCCCTTTCTCACTAATACCAGTTCAATCCCACTGGAGGTCCTCAGGGCAGCACAAACAATGGAGAACAGACTTCCAGCACTGCAGCACATTTGTTCTGGCCAAAAACTGCTTGTCCTAACACCAAATTACAGATTTTGTATGACAACTTATTTTGTCGACAAACAGAAGTATGTCAGATTCTGCATTAAATTGTATAGCAAAAAATGTAAACCAATACTTTCCACAATTATTTTCTGTGGATTTCCTAGCTCATCTCAAAACTGTGAAGTACCAGTGTTAGCTCAAAGGGAGCAGAGTTTTAACAGAGACCCAAAACAATGGGTGACAGTAGTATTTACCTGGTGCAATTAGCATCATTATCAACTGACAAAAAGTTGGCTTAGTTTCATACTTTAAAGCACTAATCAGAGAAAACTTGAATTACATGGCACTGTGGAGACCATCCCAGTTTCAAGTCAAGGGATGCCACTTACACGCAGGTTCATTGTTGTAGGTATGACATGAGTACAGAACCCAAATACTCAGAAAATGGGTCAGCAGAAACCTATGGATAATGCTAAATAAGAGCACCTAATCATTTTTTTCCACTGCTGTGCTTGATGAAAACTTGTACCAACAACAGCTTGAGGTGAGTCACACAAATGACAGTCACTGGAGTAGAGTGCAGTGGAAATTTTGGTCATTCTGAAAGAAGATACAGTGGAGCAATACAGCAAATTCCATACCAAAAGGCCAAAGTCAAACATTTTTTCTCTTGCACATCATAGAAAGTATTTTTGGTTACAAATCACCACTGCAAACATCCTTCTCATAGATAAAACTAAAAATGTCTCTACCTAAAAAGCTTTGAGAGGGGTCAAAACTCCACAAGCCATAAGTAAAGAGCTTTCTCTATGTCCTCTTCCCTTCTGAGTAGCAAGAGACTCCTGATTTTAAGGAAGCCCCTCCTCTTGGTCAATCAATTCCGTTTTGGTGGAGAACACATCAGCCAACATGTGCTTTGGGATTTCAGATCCCCGTACTTTTAACGTGTAGCAGGCATTCTCTACTTTTGCCAGACTCTGTTTCAAGGTATAGAGCTTCTTTGAGACTTCGTAAGGGCCGGTGTTGCCAATGAAGGTGAACCCATCGTAAATCTGCCGCAAGAACTGGCTCAGTTCGAAGGGCGTGTCTATGTCCCCGTTCCCAACGCTGCTGATGCACAGCCGCATCAGCTCTCCCGTCAGATCAGCCACTCCCAGCAGGTAATCCACAGGTGTCACCTTCAGGCTCCACGTGGGGGGGTGTTTGTCATGGGAACTGGAGGTCTGGGGACAGAAGGGAACAAAGCCCGGTAAAGAAAACTGTGAGAAAGCCATCTGTAATGGTTCAACTACTCGCTAACTCATCTAACACAAACGGAAATTTAAAACATCCTGGAAAATTAAATTGCGTGGCACTTCTGATTTCAGAAGTACTAATCTCCTTCCAGCATATAAGAAGGTAATTTCTACTTGAGATGTCATTTTCATTCTAGCAAGTATGATAAACATGCCCTAACTCTACCATCTCTATTTGCAAACAGATTTTTCACATCTTTTAGCAACATTTATTTGCAGTTGTTTGGGGTTTTCTTTCCTCTGACAGATCTTAGCCTGATAGATTTTTTTTCCTAAATAGTCAGTCCAAAATTAGCAAATCAATCAAAAATAGTCTGCATTATGAAAACAAATTATGTCATTTCCTAATAGTATCTTGAATTTCAAAAAATATATTCCCTGCAAGTAGCCATAGTATTCTCAGATCTGCTTTGTACCAGCTGAGCTCATTAAAATAGAAACCAAAAATCTTTATGAAGCAAATTCATTACAAAGTTATAGGCTTGTTCCAATATTCAAGTTTCCAATATTTTTTACTGCCATAATATTGGTAATGTGGGAGACAATTAAGGTTTCTTTCTGTTCATTTGTTCCCATAATATGCTATCTACCCAAATTGACAGATCTGGTCAGAGCTGTGCATGCTGGGGTTAACAACTTCATAGTTGCTACTTCTGGTAAAAAAAATTAATTTAAGCTAAAACTAGGCTTCTATGCAAATATCTTACCAAGAGATTAAAGAAATAATGAGAAGTGCTCCACAGCAGAAGCTCCTCAGCAGAAGCAGACTCAGGAATTCATGAAAAGCAGCATTACTATACACTGCATCTCAACTGCTTGTGCACTTCTGTAGATTGCTACCGATTCACTGTTGTCCCCTGCCAACAATCAAACTGCACCCAGTTTACCGGGGTTGATGACAGTAGTTTGTCCCTAGGAGCCATTTAGGGCAGGGCAGGAGTACAGGCAAGTCAAGAAACAGCAGATATGATATTAGGGCTAAGGTATGATGGGACACCAGCTTGTCCTCTGAAAGGAATCAGCTCCAGGAGAGTTACAAATGACGCAGCTAAGACATATGCACATGGCAAATACGGTGCCTCCAGTGACTAGTTCAATACCAGCAATAAGATTTCAGTCATTGAGCTCATCCTGCCTTGGATTTGTTTGTATCCTCCAACTTATGCAACATCACTATACACCAGAAGGTCTTACAGACAGTCCCAAGCACTAAAAATCCCTCTGATAAATTTGTTAGTGAGTATTTCACTGTCCTGGATCTTTCGCCATATCAGAAAGAGTTCAGTTTGCTCTGAATAAAAAGGATGTGAAATTTATAAACTTGTATCCCACAGACTTAGTTTACTACTTATCAGAATAAAAGGCATGTTTTGAACAAGTGAGTCAAAGCCCACATGTATATCTAATCCCATTCCACTAACTGGCTTTATTTAATCAGATGCCAAAAACATGACAAAGCTTTCTCACTGCATTTCCATCCCAGAAAGATGTTTGTTAATTGAGAAAAGAAAAACTTTTACCATGTTTGTTGTTTCTTCTCTATCTTCTGCTGTAAATATTAGTTGTTTGTTGATCTCTTCAACACTGATCAAAGATCGTGTTTTGATAAAATACTGAAACGAAACTGCCTCAACATATTCTTGAAGTCCTGCAAAAACAGCAGAAACAAGCTCATGCTTCAAACTTTCCAGCAATGATCCATGCTCACAATTATTTATTTTTTAAGAAATCTTTTAAGTGAGACTATTTGAAGGTCACCAGCAATAAGTGAAAACTAACATAATCCAGAAATAACATTGAAACATAATCTAACACAGCACATTTCTCAAGTGTCAAAGTCAGACCAAGCACACAGACAAACCAAGTTTTTACTCCATCTGCATTTTTCATGCAGAATCTTCCGTAATTTCAGTATAAAGCATCATGGTGTTCTCAGAAACATACTGAACATCAGCTCCCCACAATGTTCCCAAGGGCTCATAATCAGACCAGTCTTGTTTAATATCTGCATCAGTGCCATAGAGAGTGGGATCAAATGCACCCTCAGCAAATTGGCAGATGACACCGAGCTGAGTGGGGCAGTTGACAGGATGCCATCCAGAGGGACTAGGACAAGCTTGAGAAGTTGAGCCCATGGGAATGCCCTGGAGTTTAACAAGACTATGTTCAAGGTGCTGCACCTGGATCAGGGGTTCCCCAGTATCAGCACAGGCTGGGGGAGGAAGAGATCGAGAGCAGCTCTGCCCAGGAGGACTTGAAGTAGATACTTGTTTAAAACTGAACTTCCCACTTCTCCATTTTGTGAGAATCAGGCTCCTTAAAACCTGCAGGTTAGGTGAAATTCATGTTCAAGACAAAGTACCTGTTGTTACAAATCACTCCAGACCAAATAAATAAATAAATAAATAAATAAGCAAATAAACCAGACAGGACTGTGATGTCTGATGAGAAGACCAACAGGTGATCCTGCTTTGGCAGAAGGGTTGGACTAGGTCATCTCTAGAGGTCCCTTCCAACCCTGACAGTTCTGTGGTTCTATGAATATGTGAATAACTGCTCTGTCCAAAAGAACTTAGGCTCTAAAATTAAGGCGTGAAGGGGGACAAAAGGAGTTGGTGTGTTGGAAAGGGAATAAAAGATAGGATAACAAATGTAGCTTGTACCAGATTTGTACACCATCTACAGCTACCTGCCACAATTATATCTCACAATCTACTTAGCAGATGGTGATTTTATTATGCATTACAGTAAAGGTAAGATCTAAAAAAAAAAAAAAAAAAAAAAAAGAGTTTGAATGTTCAGACAGAGATTTCACAGGTTGTCAGTTTATCCTTATGTGCAGAGGGCAGATTTGGAGGAAGCATGTGAGAAAAGTTCCTAAGCAGAAAGCTGAAGCTGGCACTGTTGGTGGAAAAAAAGACAGAAACAAAGCTGGAACAAACAGCCACGGCAGTACTAAGCTAAAAAAAGTTGTAGAGACAAAGTCAATGTCTGTGTGTATCTGACCCATGAACAGAGAAAGCCCAAAGAGGACATTAAAGGAACAGACACATGACAGAGATGGTTCTAGCAGAGCTATTCTGAGCCATTTGACTTCACTGCAAGGGAAGCAAACAGGTATCATGCTGCAAGAGGGTCAGGATTAGACAATAGTTTTGTCAGTGAGAAAATGAGGATGTAACCAAGGGTACCAAAAGAAGAATCCTGTTTCCATTAGAATAATCTCAATACCCTCAACTGACCAGTACAGTGCCAGGACCTCAGATTATACAAATATGCAGGAAGAAGCAAATTTAGACTTTACCTGGATCAAAGAAATAGTCTTAATCAAAAAGAATAACAGATGAATGTGGAAATACCCCAAAAAACTAGACATAGCGTCAAGTCTTTCCACAATACAATCACAAAAGCGTGATAAGTGACCTGCGTTTTTTTTTTTCCTTTTAAATATATATTTGAGCAGAAGCAACTCAGAATGGCAATTCCTTTATAGTACTCTACAGCAGCACTGGGAAAAGCAGAATAAACACCTAGCAACCAAACTCAAACTCAACACTGCTGTTCACAAACCAGAACACAAACAGGGCAAGGCCAATTAAACACCATAATTTAATCAAGAGAATTCAGGTAAAGTGTTCTGGGCACAAGCAATAGAAAAACACTAGATAAAAGCTATTCAGGATCTTTTAAGATAAATAACTTCAGAGGCTGCAGAGAGGTAGATTTCATCACTCACTCTTTCCCTGACTTACCTTCTGATGTAACAGGACCAGCAATCTGTTACGAAATTTTGGCTTTTTCTGTGGATAAGCTGTAAGCTACCAGATACAGCAGAACTCAACATGACAACATCTGTGAGAGTCTCCCTCTGCTATCTGTGGAGAAGACTATCACATATGAAGAATCAAACTGGCATTTTCCACAGCTCTCAGAGAGATCAATCAGCCCTCAAACTCTTTGGTAAACAGTTTTCTCGATCAGTCAGATCTCCCACTTTCAACTCACTCTACTTTACTGCTTTACACACATTTTGTCCTTTTCCATCTTAAGTGTCTAGCTCCTCTGTTCTTTTATCTTTCTGTACTTTTTATGTGGGCATATTTATATGTATGTACACACGTAGATCTTTGCTTCCTCCTGCCATCCCACCCTAGCTGACATGTTCCAGCCTTGTGCTCATTCCTTCTTCCTTCCTTTTGTTTAACACCACCAGGTGAATGTTGTACACAGTCTGTTGGCCATTTACTGTCACCTTCCCACATTTGGGAATCTATCTCCCACTATTTAGTAACCCGAAAAAACTCAATTAAAGTTACCATCACAAATAGACTGGTAACAAATCCCGTTCACAACTACTTTGCAAAAAACATCAGTATTTTATTTTATTTATTTTTTTTTTTAGTAAGTCCTTCTTCCAGAAGTAGCTACAATATGACTTTTCAATGACCCGAGACCTTGAAATAAGGTATTTCCATGTGCAGGTAGAAGGATGTTTAAACATGTTATGTTTTAGCTTAATGGTAGGACATCCGCTATTTTCAGCAAATAATTCCCAAGGTAAAAAACCCCATCCCATTTCACTACACCATCCAACAATACCTTTCCCCTTATGCTCTTGTTTTGGATTTATTCCAAAATTGGCTTATTTATGGATTGAGCTGCCAGTAATGGAATAATTTTTAAGGCTGCCTTTTATAGGTTTGGATTTTTTTTTTAGTACATGGACAAAAATACCAATTAAAAACACTGTATTATTTTTACTAGCACCTCTTAAAATTACAGATGTAAAAAAGAAACTGCTTAAGTATTTTGATATATAATGTATAGAATATTACATTTATTCTTTATAAATAGCTTGTACTAGACAAGTGACAGTGACCTAGTACAGCAGCTCCCTTCTATGTTTTAAAAATTAATTGTCTACATAAGAACTAGAGAGCTACACTGAGATATCTTCTGAGCATGTATCCATAAATAAAGGAGATTTTTCTGCCTGAAAGCTTAAGCACGTTTGTGCCAGGTGATATTCAAGACATTTTTCCTTAACTATGTATGCAGCTCTAAGAAGAAAAAGTTGTTTCCCTAAGAAACTTAGCAAGAAATTAGGTTTCTTAAATAAAAAATTATTTTTAAAAAAGTCATTGGAACACTCAATCCAAGAGTCAAATGAATGCATAAGACAGAGGAAAAACTAGTTCTATTTAAAGAATGAGTAAATAATCAAAACTACTTAACTGCAGGAGACATATTAGGGTAAACAGAATCTAATTCCACCTCAGATGTGCATGCATCCATGCATGCATGGAAGCTTCAACCCAGAACAGCAGATCAAATAAGAGGTGAAAGTTTCCTCCTAAAATTTTGTTTACTTCATTTCCTCCTTTAAATCTCAGTTCAACGGTTACAAAAGGTTCAAAGGGATTTCATGCTTGTTAAGGTTAGCAATGCTAGTGCCACCTGCCATCTTCCCAAATAAGCTGCTCCTCTCCCTGTTTCTTCTCAAACTCATTTTCTTTTTCATCCTTTGACCTGTTTATCTTTCTGTCTAGAGAGGAGCCTGTGCTGATGTCAGGACACAAGCAGATAGACACGAGCCTGTGCTCTCTCACCCAGCTCCTGCCCTAAGCCGTGCAGCAGGAATCACAGGCCAAGAGCAGCCACTAGAAAGATGGTAGGAAGATATACCCAGCAAGTTTCTTCCAGGATCACTGCCTGAATGAAGGGTGGGGCAAATTATTTACAGGGCGAGTCATGTGAAACTACCCACTTGCTGATTCATTACAAAACCAAAACAGCACCAACAAGGCTCTATCTTATCCTCATGTTTAGGCTAGCAAGTTACACTGTCATTAAAAAAAGCCCAAACAAGCACAGAAAAAAAAAATCCACTCTTTCTCCTCCCCCCAAAAAACAAAGAAAGCAACAACAACAACAAAAAAACCCAGCACCAAAACCTATAAATCTAGAATTAAAAAAAGTCATAGTCTTGTGGAACTCCCAAACAGAGAAATAATTCTACAGAATATGGGGAGCACGGTAAACTTAAGAGCTTGTTTCTAGAAGCATACGGATGAATGAAGGGGAGAACGAGTGAAATAAGCAAACAATTAACCAGGGACAACATCCATTGAAACTACACACAGTAAGTTTAGAAGTATCAATACAAAAACTAAATCCAGTGTCCTATTAAGATGGAACTGATAATTCACACTTTAATCTATTCCTTTGGAGTTCTCTGCATACTCGACAATGATTCTGAAGATTTGGAGGTCTTTTTCTGGGCGAGCAAAAGGGGTACAAACTTTAGTAATTAAACTTAAACTGAGGCTATGAAACAATTAAACAGCTTTGTTGATTGTGAGCATGAAGTCAAAGGTTAACTTTATAACACATGCTGAAAGAGTTAGATAAAGCCAGCTCTCCTCACAGACAGGAATGCTCTGGACATCCTGTTGTCAAAATGGCTTAAAAGAGTAATTCCAGTCAGGGATGGATTTTATAAAAAAGTACTAACTAATAAATACAAATAAAAGTACTAGAACAGAAGTCTATTTGAGCTTACATATTTGGAAAAAAACCGTGTTTCTATTCACTAAGTAACAATTCAAAAGCTGAGTAGGTCTACTATTATATCAATAATAAAAATAATGTAAATTTCTTCTATAAAGCCCTGAATGCTTTCTTCATTAGTCAATCGCTACTTGACACATCCATGACCACCAAAAAGTTCTGCTCTCTTCTAGCTGCATGTGTTGAAGTGATGTATTTCACATACTGAAGTATTAATATTGATGGTACTTTGTTTAAAGCTGAATGCATGCCAAATGCAGGGGAAAAGGTTATACCAAGATTAGTCAGCTCTCCCAAAAACCCCAGAAACAAATATAAGTTCCCTATCAGACAGGTGCCTGTGAGAATTAAATTATTTCTCCAAACAGGCATAAAAACTCTTCAAAAAACTGCAAACAATATTTTAACCTCTCATTGCAGAGAACAGGCAATCAAGCCTTTTTATATTGTAATTGTATTGTACACATGGACATATGATAAATGACAGGCCTTTCTGCAGATGAATAATTGTGGGTGAGAAATTCACAAACTTTTATTTTGCTTCTACTTGGGGACCTGAGGAATGTACCAAGGTTACTTTTGTAATCAAGGTTTTTGTTTTGAAGTTTGGGGTTTACTCCAACTTGCCAGCCCCAAATGTAGTAATTCTGAAGTGCACCCAGTGTATATGAGTTTTTAAAAAAAACTATTCCTGTGACAAATAGTCTTCCCGACCCCTTTGAGTACCCCCAATCGCCTTCACAATTTATACAGAGTTTTAAAAGTCATTCAGTCAGATGGCAAATTTTACACTACTGACAGCCTTGAGGGCAAGTGCTCAAGATACCAAAGAAAGGAAGCTCTGACTCAGTCAGGATGTTCAATGATCAAAGAAGAAAGAGCACCTAACACAACATAGCTTCTACAGTTCAAAACACAGTGAAAGTTCTTAAGGTGATGTTGTTTCCATGCAACAGACCCAAATCACAAGCACATCAGAAGAACCAATAGTGGCCATTTATCCTCATAAACACAGATCTGTGAGATGGCACAAAGGCACTTCACCACTTGCCAACCTCTATTTCTCCCCACGTGACTGCAAAACAAAAACCAAACCATGATGTCTATCCCGGTTGCTTTGTGGAATAGAGTTCCTCTATGACACATTCTCCTGTGTGATTTTAAATAAACAAACAAAAAAGCTTCATAGATTTTTTTAACTTTTCTTATGTTCCAGCTGCACTTGGTTCCTGCAAAGGCTGGAGAGATCTGGTCCATGAATGACTAATGTCAATAGCTGTAAGGTTGAAAAAAATTCCTGAGGCAGAGCACAAGGTCTCCTCCATTTGCCAGCTATGAAACCGAATTAAAAGACAATGTCACTAGTTTCAGGTTGTCATGTGAGCAATTGCAGTATTTGTCATAATAGTACAGCAAGACTTTAGGACAGTTAGGTCTTAAGTTAGAAGAAGGAAAAGACAATCTTTGCGATCATGCTGACCCACAGCATGCATCTTTAAAAGACTCTACACAGCTTCTATTATGGACTTCTGCTGCTCTGAAAGGCTCCTAAGGAATTTACATCTCATTCAGGGATGAGCTGATAATCAATTCTAACATACTGTATGCCTACCTTTTTCATGTCAGAATTTGCATTCGTGTTTACAGGTTTGTTTTAAATTTTGTGTTTGGACATACAAAACCTGCAGCAGAAAATACAACGTGAGAGGCTTTGCAGTAGCTGTTTTTTCCCTTTTTACTTAGAAGAACCTAGGAAAAAGGCATGAACAAAAAATAATGAAAGGGTAGTAAAATGCAACAAACTGAAGGTATCAAATTTCAAATAGACAACTTGCAAAATGAAAAAAAAAACCAAACCAGTTTGACCAAGATGGGATATGAGTTCAGAGAAACATAGAAAGTAACAAAACAGAAAGAAAGAAATTAACAAAATTGTATCTGATAACCATAAGCTTATTCACTGCAAATTCTGTTCATTTTCCAGTATAATCAGGAAACTTTGTTTCCATTTCTGGCATTTTACCCCTCACCTACAACAGCAAGAGATTAATTCTTCAGTTACATCCTGTTCCTGTGTTACTGTGTTTTCCCACCATCTTGCATAAACCTGATTGCTTCCTTCACTGTTAGCTTTCCTTTCAAGTTTTAGGTGTATTTAGGTCTTATCCTGGGTGAGACATTTACAATTCATGATACCTTCCTCCTGCAGTACAAAGCTTTTCCTTTCTATTATCAACCTAAAATTAAATATGCCACCTATTTTAATTACAGTCTTTAAGCTTTCTCAAGAAAAAAAACAGGTGTCCTACTTATACTGTTCCTGATATGCAGAACAGTACATTGATATTACATCCTTGATGTTATGTACCTTGATATTATTTCAGAAATACATGTGTTTACAAAAGTAGAACAAATATTTTGAGTTAAAAGAAAAAAAAAAAAGAAAAAAAAAAAAAAANAAAAAAAAAAAAAAAAAAAAAAAAAAAAAAAAAAAAAAAAAAAAAAAAAAAAAAAAAAAAAAAAAAAAAAAAAAAAAAAAAAAAAAAAAACAAACCAGGTAAACACAGAAATCATTACGTGGATAGTTCCTTTAGTTCGCATTTTTGTTAAAATCCTTCATACAATACCCAAAAAACTGTTACATAAATCGTCAGTAATCCAAAGCTGGCCTGCTTGGACAGACCCCACTCTTCTCCATAGCATTTCTTACAGCATCCTGTCAGGTGGTCCAATACACTGCTGTTAAAATGTGGCATCCTAGTGCAACTGAAGGTTTTCCTTTACATGCACACAGACTTAACTGGCCTGGTCCAGTCGAGCAATGCAGTTTGTTGCAATATCTTACACAACTTAAGTGACTCTAAATGGCATAAGGCAAGAGACAGAAATAGGCTCCATTATATCAATCTCTCAGAACACAAACAGTGCCTGCACAAGATAAATGATGTGTTAGACTGCGTCAGTGCTGATCTTTTACACAGAATTTCCTGCAGCATCATCAGCAGAAGCAGTCAGAGAGCAATAGTTTTGACAAGGTGCTGACATTTTACAGCCTCGTCATCTAATCCTATTGAGAGCAAGTGCAGACATGAAAAACAGCTAATGAGCTTCCCTGTGCACAGCACTCCACTCGCCACTGCTGAAGCACAGGCACACAGCAAAGGTCAGCCAACAGTGCTCCACTTGCATCTGCCCTCATCACCCCACACTGCTCCACTTAAGAAGCTCCAGAAGCATTATGGGCTCCCCATCTAATACTTTGTCTTGAGGAGCAAGAAATTGAGTGAAATGCTCAAATAGCTAGAGATTTCATTTAACAAAGCCATGTTAAAAGGTACTCCATTCAATCCCACACAGTGTCAACTTATTGAGCAGCCCTTAATTTTCCCTCTGCAGTACACAAGTTTTGCATTTATGCAGAGTAGATTTAGAACACGCTTTGAATAATTACATACATCCTAACATACAATCACAGAATTTTTCAGGTTGGAAAAGACTTTTAGGATCAACTGAGTCCAACCACTAACCCAACACAGCCAAGTCCACCACTAAACCATGTCTCTAATGGCCACATTTATATGTCTTTTAAATACCTCCAGAGATGGTGGCTCCATCACTCTCCTGGGCATTCTGTTCCAACGCTTGACAACCCTCCCCATGATTAAATTCTTCTTAATATACTATATAAACCTCCCCTAGAGTGACCTGAAGCCATTTCCTCATGTCCCATTTCTTGTTACAGTGGAGAAGAGACCACCCCCACTTGGTTACACTCTCCTTTCAGGTAGTTGTAAAGAGCAGTGAGGTCCCTCCTGAGCCTCCTCTTCTCCAGGCTAAACCTCCAGCTCCTTCAGCCACTCCTCAGCAGACTTGTGCTCCAAACTCTTCACTTGTTCCATTCCCCTTCTCTGGACACGTTCCAGCACCTCAATGTCTTGTAGTGATGGGTCCAAAACTGGACACAGAACTTAGGGTGCAGTCAGTGCTGAATAAAGGGGGACAATCACTGCCCTAGTGCTGCAGGCCACGCTGTTGGTGATAGAGGCCAGGATGCCATCGGCCGTCTTGGCCATCTGGGCATGTACTGGAAGATCATGTTCAGCTGCTGTTGTCCAGAAACCCCAGGTCCTTTTCCAGTGGGCAGTTTTCCAGTTACTCTTCCCCCAGCCTGCAGCACTGCATGGGCTTGTTGTAGCCAAAGTGTAGGACCCTACACATGGTGCAGAGCACTTCTTTCTCGTCTTTAAGTTCGTCAAGATCTTTTCTGTATACTGTTGATATTTCCCTCAGTAGTTGAGAGTTAAATATACATATAAAAATACTCAAACACACAGCTATATACAAATAAAAAAAATCCTGAAACATCTTTTCCTTCCTTTCATAAATCCATACAATCTTTTTCAGTCTTTTCTTGAATAGTGTCTCTCTACAATTTTAAAGAAAGAGTACATATTTCCTCACAGGATATATAAGGTATACACTGCAAAGCGGGCCAAAGGAGCAGGAATTCTATATTACAAATAGTAAAGCTTTAAAAATATCAACAAAGTCGAACACTCTAACATAACAAATGAAGAGCTCTGCATTAAAAAAAGACTTCATTATTTCAGTATCTCTTTGTTTGCTTGTTTAATCATCCCCTGGGACAATCTGTACTGTTAAGAAACGTGTAGAAAACAGTCATCAGTTTTTGTTGTTGTTCAATTAGTGCTATACTCAGTGTTTGAGCTCATGCAAGTGTCCTTTGGGGAAACGTCCTGCGTGCCATTAGCACTATTCTTAATGAGGGAAAGCATGAAACTCCTTTAGTGCTCTGCCAGAATTGTTTTATCTTCAAGTCAAAAGAACAACTGCTTGGAGTAACCCCAAAAAAAGCATTTAACAATTACAAGTGGCAAACAATATTCCCAAGCATAATACTCATAGCATTCTTCTATTTATAGACTAACAGTTATTATACTGAATAAAATATGTATTGGGCAGTTTCATTATGCAGACAATCATGATTCCCCAGTTAAGGCTGCTACAGCAGGTTCCATTATAAGCTCCATTTTGAACTCTTTTACTCCTTCTGTGAGAGGTAGGGTGGGGAACAGGAGGATGTTTCATGTTTGGTTTCAAGACAAAGGAGAATATTTTTAGGAAGTTTGAGGTTAATTAGACATGCTGCTTTTGAGATATGGGACATAAGAGTTTCTTTATTCTTTTTGGGGAAAAAAAAGCAATTTAATGGCAATGTTTTTGTTCATAAAAAGCTTTTTAACTAGTTCTCCAGAATTTCTTTAAAATACAAAATCAGACTTGAAAACTAGGCTAAAGGAAGGTCAAGACTTACAGCCCTAGGAAATATATAAAGACAAAGGATCTAGCACTTTTCTTAGCTACACTTATTTTCAAAAAGACATGCAAGCTTTTTTCACTGAAAAAAAAGCAAAGCAACAATTAAACAACACTAGACTTAAAATCAAAACTAAAAGCAGCATTCTTAACTCTTGTCACTGTTCACCTCCCAATTACAGTTCTTCATAAACAGTGTTGGGAAGGTGAAATAAAGCATTCCCTCTCCCAGTTGCTCTTCATCTAACTGTCCCTTCATTCTTCCTGTTTCTAGGTTTTCTATCTCAGCTTCATAATCCTGACATCAAGCATCTTCACATATTTGACACCTCCTTGATCTCAGCTTTAGCACAATCAAGATCTACATGTCCTGAAGCCTGCATATTCCTTCTTTTGCCATCCCGACGACTAACTGGAGAGCAGAGGACTTAACGAAGGTAAGAGTAAAGGTCTGGCTGAAAGTTAGCATTTTATACTTGTTACCCACACAAGCTCATTTACACAATGCCTTCCCTGAAAGCATTCCCTGTCTTCCCAGTGACAGACAGGTATATTCTAACACCCCCTTAGTAAACATGCACTATGGGCAACAGCTGGCACAAATGCTCCTTGCAGAGGAGCATACGTAGAAGAGCCAGAACGTAAGTACATGCTGTGGGTGATGTACTGAAATAGAATGAAAGCAACTTATTTCAGCTGGATTTTATAAACAGTCTTCTTCATGAGGCACAAATACCCAATTACAGAAACATCAGGGAGATCTTAGGGCCAAGCAGTATTATACAACTGATGGGAGGGCACAGACTTGCTATTTACCTCACCTGAAGAGAGGAGTAAAAGTACAGACATTTCCAGTTCTAACTTCAGAAATGCATTGGAAGGCTGTGTATTTCTACCCTTTAGTTCTGTCCAAAAAAACTGCAAAGTTCAGGTATTTGAAAGATTCCATACCTAACTGCTGGAAAGATGGACAGCAGAGTCTACTTCTTCTTCCCCTTATTTAGCACACGACCTTCACCTTCTTGCCTTCCTTTCTTTTGACCTCGAGAGGTCAGTAAGATTCACTCTCTTAAATTTTCTTAAGACTATAGTAAGAAAATTCTTTAATTCTATGACAATCTCATCCCAACTCCCATGTAAGCATTAAGGATGTGCTACTGTACATGCAACTGTGTGCAGTCCCAGGTGTCACAATTCAAAAAGGATGAGAAGGTTCCTGAAGGCATCCAGAGGAGAGCAACAAAGCTGGTGAAATGGTTGCAAGGAGTGTCCTATAAGGAGCAGTTAAGGATTTGGGGCTTGGGTAGTTTGGAGAGGACAAGGCTGAGGGGCAACTCCATTGCTCCCTACAGGTTCCTGGGAAGGGGAAGTGGAGAAGCTGGTGCTGATCTCCTGTCCCATCCAGTGACAGGATGTGTGGGAATGGCTCTAAGCTGCATCAGGCAGGGATAATTCTTTTGAAAAGGTGGTCAAACACAGGAACAGACTTGATAGAGAGGTGGTTGATACCCCTGGTCTGTCAGTGTTTACAAGAGGCATTTGGACAATGCCCTTAGCAACTTGTTTTGACTTTTGGTCAGGCAGTGGCACTGGATGATCATTGTAGGCTCTTTCCATCTGAATTTGCCTATTCTGTTCTAGAAGTTTTGCAGCTGNGTGGTCAAACACAGGAACAGACTTGATAGAGAGGTGGTTGATACCCCTGGTCTGTCAGTGTTTACAAGAGGCATTTGGACAATGCCCTTAGCAACTTGTTTTGACTTTTGGTCAGGCAGTGGCACTGGATGATCATTGTAGGCTCTTTCCATCTGAATTTGCCTATTCTGTTCTAGAAGTTTTGCAGCTGTGGAGGCATTGAGTCATCATACACATGCAGCAGGTCTCTTCCTCTGCTAACTACTTCTACTACTAACTTCCCCTAGAGTAACTCATCCTGCTCTAAAATGGACAAATACATCTTAGTCATTTTAAGAGGCTGAGATTCCCAACTCCAGAAAAAAATATTAAAAATTCTGAATTGTTCCTGACAGAATACTTGCAGTTGTTTTCTAAACAGTTTATTCAGGTCTATTCTGGTATTAATGAGTACCTTTATGCAAGTCAGAAATAAATTATGCAGGAAAATCAATGTAGCTGATGGTGTGTATTTACCAAATGCATAAAGCAAAGCTGAACAAAACTTTTTTTCATTAATTTCTTTATTTTCAGATTTCTATGGCTAGCTTAAGTTTAGCTATCTTTCATGTAGAAAAGAAATATTATTTCTGATTTCTGAAAAGATATATTTTTTAAAGAAACAAAGCCAGTAATTTTCTTTTACTGAGAGGAGAGAATCTGGATGTAGAAAATCAGCATCAGGTTCGCTTACTTGTTTTGTAAAAACATGGGTACACACAGAAGTTATTGTGCAGTAACTTTCCATATGTCTGCTATGCAGGTATACTCTCCTATGTGTGAGATGAGTGAATCTAATTCCAGGCCAGCTGCTCCTCAGTAGAACTAGAGGCAGGTAAGCCTCTTGGAATTTACTGCCACAAAGACACATATCAAACAAAACAGAGACAGCTCAGGTGAGGCAGCTGATGCAGAGTAAGTGGTTACCCTGTGAGAACCCAGCTCACATGGCATGGCTGATGGCTCATACCCTACAGTCTCACAAAGATCCATGAGGCAGCAGACCTCAGACTGCTGTTCCATACACAGCATTATATGACTCACACGGGACTACAAACTTCAGGGGTTATTCAAACAAACTTTACAGGTCACAATGAAGCTTTCAAAAACTTTTGTACATAGAACTGAATGCAAGGATTCTCAGCTTTTATACGCAGTACTTAAAATGAAAATCAAAAGACATTTCTAGCGCGTTAAGACACTCACAATACACTTTGAATAGTATTGTTCACAGTTTAAGATCATCTGTACTATCAGTATTTTGAATTATCTCTTTTCATTGTGTCACTACAGTACTTGGCTATAAATAGCAGCAAGACACACACATACTAAGTGGCTTTTAGAAAAATTCTTTATATCTAATTTGAGCAACCCTATGCATCACAGTTAAGAGGACTGTGGCTTTAATCAGAGCCATTGAAGACTCAACCAGAGCACGCTCCTTCTTCCAAATTGCTAAACTGAGACTCTGGGCTTGTCTCACTCTTACACTAAAGTTTGTGTATGATGTAAGTCCTAGTTAGCTTGAGCATTGTTTGCCTAGTAAATTACATACACGTATTTGCTGCTGGTTTATCAAATCAATCTCATGGACATTTTTAAACAATTAATTCAGGGCAAATCTTCAGCTCTCATCAGCTGAAGAAGTTTTGCCTAAACAAGGAAATATATACACAACTCCAAATTGTTTAAAATGAGATGGATAAACAAAAGACACTTTCATACCATGACTAAGATGTCAGAGAAGCAGTTACATATCTCACTCGTATTGCCACAAACAAGGCATACCAATTTTAGGTAATACTCAGATTGTCAGCAGAGTCAGCAAAGAAATACAGTTTGACAGCAAGAGTCAGAAACAAACTGGGATTTAATATCTCAAGAATGTTAGCAAAGACTGCTATTTACAGAGAAGAGCAGAAAAAGATGCGACTGAAACACACAAACTGGTTTAATGCTTGTAACAGAGAAGCAGAAGCACATTTTGAGGCAAGAATAAAGAAAATTATAATCTAAGGATTTAAATCCATTAACTTTATCAACTCAAAATCACTTTATCACTCAAAATTAATAATTTCACAAGACAGTTGCTCCCACTCTCCTCTTAGAAATTGTAACTCTTCAGGAGAGGCAAATGAGTGTGCTATATATATATTCCTCTCAGACAGAGAAGACCACCAGTATATTTATTAGAAATACTCCCAACTTCAGTTTAGGGCAGGGTCCAAATTGTTCCAGCTGTGGGCTCCCATTTATATCTTCCTTTAAACTGCAATAAAACTGTAGGACAACTGTAGCTCTTTTAATACCAGAGCTAACTTTGCCAGTAACAAAGATTAACCTGAGTCCTGATTTATAACCACAGAAACGTAACAGATTCAGACCTGCAGCATGAAGAGGAAGTATTGCTACATAGAGAGAAAATTAACTTAGTTCCAAACTGCACACTTTTCCTCTTTTAGAATTATTTACCTGGAGATATAGCTCTGTGGAACTGATACATGTCTTCTCCAATCAGTTCTTGTGCAACCTGCTTGATCTTCCGTCGGACAGCATCTAGCTTGACTTCAGATTCATTTAGTATTTCTTCCCCATTGGGAGCACTGCAATCATAAAACAGAAACTGAAAGAGCAGTTTCCAGAACAAGAACAAACAGTTTAAAAACATAACACTTTTTCTTTTACTAATCCATACATTTCTACTGGCTTCAAGAAAAAGCAAAACTGATACTAGAATGAGAAACAGTTTTACCTTCACAGAGACCCATTGCATATTCTGTAGATTCTTACCAAGAAAATAATCAACCAGCCCAACTTCTGATAGCATGATGTTTATTCCAGACTACATTCATTATTATTGTTTAAGTAAGAAAAAAGAGAAACACATACCAAGGCTTCAAAAAATATTCCAAAAAACTAGCAGTATTTACAGAAGTCCTTCAATCTCTTAAAAAAAATTACTATTTTGCAATACTGGACAGTATTGCAAAACACAATACATTATGTACTTCTACATGTGATTTTTTTTTAAGGAAGTAGTTATGGATTATGCTGTTCAGGAACAGCTGAAATATCTGATTCATAACCACAACATATATTTGGCATTTAAAGTTTAATTTATCTAATTTCCTTTAAACTTTCCTCTCTCTTGAGCCCAAATAATCCACATGGTTCATTAGTTTACAGTCTCTTTAAGGAACTACTGATTCAGTGGTCTCGAGAAAACATTTAAAAGCAAACAGTAAAATTTACTGAAATTAAAGTCACAATAATTACAAAAAGCAAAGAAGAAGGAAATACAAAATACAGCATGGAAAACTTCCACTTTCACAAAACTAGGAATGCCTTATAAAACAGGAATCCAAATTCAGAGCAATGAGGAGTTCTTTGTTGTTGCTTACTCCACAATTTCCCAGCTACCTGGCCCCTGCGATGGGAGTAGTTATTTACAGTCAAGGCTGTAGAGGTTACTGGAACAATCACACCACCTCTTTGCAGAAGAAAACCAAGTTAAAGAGCAGGCAACTTCATAATCTCCATTTATAACTGTAACTATAAATAGTTACTACTTCAACATAAATATATTGATAGGTAACAAAATGTAAATTAACATAAATGAAATTACAAAGACAATAAACAGGGAGAGCTGTGAAACACACAAGACCAGTGTTTGTCACACACAGCAAACACTTTACACAGCAGGCTATGCAAAACTTCAAATTTTCCTGTTGCTTTTCTAGTTTGTCTCTGGCTTCCAAAGATTGCTTGAAGGCTCATGAGAACACAAAATACATAGAAGCTCAAAACTTCACACAGAAGTCTATCCAGCTGTAGTATTTACATAAACAGACCCCAGGTCACCTCCTATTTGCATTGATGACCTTGGGTGGGGATGCAACAACCAAAACAGTGACGGAACTGCCAGGGCAAGTAACCTGAAGGAAGGGTGCAGACTCCTTTCACAGCTTACTGAAAGCTGGAAGGTTCTCATCTGCTGCTCACTCTACTGCTTTACACTGGTTTAACAAACCAATAAAACCAACCCAGAAACCTGAACCAGCATCTTTTAATTCTCTAACTGGAATGTTCATTAGCTTGCAGCCACCCTAAAGGATGTTTATGGGAAGTTAATTGAATTCCTCCCAACAGAACATTGCAGCTGTTACTCCCAGACAACACTGCAAGGCAGATTGTAGGCTCCTATGAACATTTTCGTGACTCACCTGGTGAACCTGTGGAGCAGAAATATCGTTCTTTTGCTTTCGATCGTTATATCCCGACTGAGCTTCACCAGCCGTTCGTATTTGTCGTGCCTGGAGTCGAGCTCCAGCTGGAAAGCTGCCGAGTCAAACGTTACAGCAAAAGCTCAATTATCACATGAACACAATGCAGGGGAAGAGAAAAGCACCTGTGCTGCACCAACTCCACCAGCCTTGCCCCTGGGCACCTTTCCCCAAAGTGGGCTGTCTCTGCGTGGGCATGGCTGCAGACACCATCATTGCCTGTCACCTGCCAGAGCTGCAAAATTCATCAGGAATAACTACCGTTGTTTAATAAGTCAGGTTTAAGTAGACATCAATCCTGATGATGTCTTAAAGCAGCCCAAACATTTTTTAAGGTAAAATATTTGGTTTTCCTAATAGAAGGAAATTCCCTAATTCTGCTGCTCTGGAAACGGACTGAAAATTTCACCCAAATACAGGAAGACAAATAAAAAAATAAAACCCAACAATCATTTGTTAATAAGATTCACCAGTGCCTAAACCAATCAAATAAAAAGCATCTGGCTAAGGCACATACACTTCAAAATGCACCATTTAGTTATAAGAAAGGTTGCATTTCACATCCCAACTAAACTTGGCCAAAAGTTGAGTATTTTAATATCCCTAATGACTAGAAGTACTAAAGAAAAGTGAGATCAATTGTTTAAAATTAGATTCCTGACTCGCTGATGTTAGTTGTCTCTAACTACAACAAATACAGAGAAAAGAGGAAGAGTATCTGGTTTTGACAAATGCTATATACCATTAGCAGTTTATACGCCATTATTCTAGTAAATAAATCAATAATAGATGCTTACAAGAAATCTTACAGATTTCCTAGATAAATGTCTGAGGTGTCACAGTCTCTGTGCAAGAAGATGCAGAAAATAAACCAAGAGGTTACATTTTTAAAGGGTCTGACAAGTGAATAACGCTTTAAAAAGCATAGCAGTTCACTGGCAAGCAAGGTTTAGATGACACTAGCAAATAAAAACTTGGTTCTTCTCATTTTGTGCTGTTCTTCCCAGTCTTATTCTGAAACTCTAAGATAAGTCACAGATGCTCTTACTGATCTTTTAATTCTTATACATGCCTGTTTGGTGTGTCTCTTGCAAATTCTGAGAGTCAATTCCACTCCTGAATTATCATCAAGAGATTTTCCCTCAGATCATAGTGACAGGAACTCGAGGAAGAGTGACTTCCCTTCATAGTATGACACAGATGACATTTCCAAGGACCATGTGCAAATGTCACCTACTGGGAAATCCACCATTCTGAACATCTGCCATATTAGCAACAACCCCTATCTTTTCTGGATAGTTGTGGCTTTTAGACTTTTATGGTAGATTTTAAACCTGTTAGGGACTACTGTGAAGTGCTTTATATTCTCAAGTAAACCAGACAAATACAATAATGTTTAGCCTAACAAGATGCAAAAAAACCTACTATATTGTGCTATTGCCTAAAATTGCAAAAGATTAGAACTTGGGGGTTCTCCAAGCTAGCACATCAAAACCACAGAGTCATTTCCTACACACATTCCACTGTAATGTCTAATCTTGCACTGAAAGCGATGACTCAGACTCTACTGATAATTTTGGTGGTGCTAAATCAGACCATTAAAAATGACACTTACTAAACTTTAACCTTATAAATCAAGATAGCATCCACTCTTTATCACTGACCTGTCATATTTAAAACATATTTCAAAAAAAAGGTGTAACTCCATAGGTTTTGACTAATTAGATCATTCTGTGATTCTTATGATTATTCTAGAAGACAATTTCTCATTACTTTTTTGGAAAACATTGATAAAATAGATCAATTTCAGCACATCTTTCTTTCGATTAAAAAGAGCAAAATGTGTACACCCATTTAAGGCCACACATTAACGAGGCAAACCTGGTTGTGTGTATAGACCAGGGAATGAGGGGCTGAAGAGCCCTGCTGCAGAATTGGACCTGGGGGTCCTGGTCAGTGGCAAGTTGAACATGAGCCAGCAGTGCCCTGGCAGCCAGGAGGGCCAGCCCTGGCCTTGGGGACATCAGGGACAGCATGGCCAGGCAAGGGAGGGGATTGTCCTGCTCTGCTCAGCACTGGGGCAGCCTCACTGCATATATTGTGTGTGGCTTTTTTGGGTGAAACAATATTAAAAACATCCTAAGATCTTAGAGAGAATCCAAAGGAGGGCAATGAAGATGGTGAAGGGTCTGGAGGGAAAGCTGTATGAGCAGCAGCTGAGGCCACTCAGTCTGTTCAGCCTGGAGTAGAGGAGACAGAGGGCAGACTTTCAACATCCTTGTGAGGGAAAGAAAGCAGAAGGGCAGGTACCGATCTCTTCACTCTGGTGACCAGTGACAGGACTCGAGGGAGCAGCCTGAAGTTGTGTCAGGGGAGTTTCAGGTGAAGTATCAGCAAGGATTCTTCACCCAGAGGGTAGCTGGGCACTGGAACAGGGTTCTGAGAGAAGTGGTCACAGCACCAATCCTGTCTGAGTTTAGGAAACAACTGGACAGTACTCTCAGGCACAAGTTGTGATCCTTGGGATGTCCTGCACAGGGCCAGGAGTCAGCTCAATCATCCTGATGGATCAGTTCCAACTTAGCACAGTCTGTGATTCTATGATTTTGTTTAGATTCAGACAACATACACAGAAATAGTGCATAATTAGTTCACCTTACACAACTTGCTCAATTATAAACCACCCGGAGCTTACCTTTTCCTAATGCTTGTGCCTGACATGGAGACTAAGACCACCAGCATCTTTGTCTGGGGCAGTGCACTTGGTGCACTTTGTATTGCACTAGACACTTGCAATAAATACAAAGAGTGGATCTTTGAAAAACTTTGAAGAAATCATGTCCCTTAAAATCTTTCTGAACTTAACCAAACACGGGTGACTGGATCTCATGAGATGAGAGGGGAACAAGCTGTTTTGAAGTGGAAGTAATGGCAACTTTACGACAAACTGATATTCAGGACAGTGAAAAATTAAAGCTGAAAGTACAGTTGCTCTACTGAATTCAAGAGCAAGTGTATATACAATAGTCAATATAAATGATAGAGTGGTTTGGTTGAAAAAAGCCTAAAAGATCATCTAGTTCCAACCCCTCCTCCCACAGGCAAGTACACTTTCCTCTAGATTAGGTTGCTCAAAGCCCCCTCCAACCTGGCCCTGAACACTTCCAGAGATGGGGCAGCCACGGTTTCTCTGGGCAAAAGTTCAGGGGTCATGGTTAATCATCTGCCAAGCTGATTTACACAGAAAAATATAAACACCCATTTTTTAAAAAGCCAGGAAGTTATATGACATTGAAGTACACATTAACCATCTAAAGCAGCCAGCCAGCTTGTATTTCACCCTTCCTAGCTTCATAAAAAATATGTGGCACAGGGAAAATTTACAAGGATAATTAATCTGTTCCCTGTCTCACATACTCTTCCTTCTTCAGTCAAGGCTTTTCATTTCTGAAGGTCAAATTTGCTTTGTTGGGGGCTGCCTAATGAGAAATTTAAATTTACTGGAGTTTAAATCTGGTTTGGTGAAAAATCCTATAAAAACAATTTGGCTGAAGGGAAGTTTACACCTTCCTATTTAAAGAATCTCATATATGTTAATATTTAGAAGGCATTCAAAGTTAATAAAGTGACTTCACAAAGGTCTATATTAGTTAGTTGAAGTCTTTCTTTGAAAAAGTGCAAGTATAAACAACTACCAACTTTTAAAGCAATGCATCCAGATTTACAATTAAGTAGCTTAGTCATCTGTGCACCACAGCCAAGTTCAGGGCCGGGTCAGTTTCCCAAAGGTCACCATCTCCTCCTGTTGCCCCTGTGGCTCAGATTTTGTACTAATACTCTGCAGATCCTACAGCTTTCTGCCACCAAAGGGCCTGGTCACCTTTTGCCTGGCTGATCACTTGTGCAGTTTGCTCAGCATCAGGTTCAGCATAAGCGAGGAGGGCAGGGGGAACAGCAGGTGGGATGGAAACAGGAGCAAGCCATGAACCAGGCAGAGCTATGCAAAATCCCACTCCCAGGACTTCACTGCATAAATGCAGAACACTAAGCTCTACAGGTATGGAGTATGAGCCCAGCTCATACTCATTGCAGTTTAAAGTTTCTCCCTTGGAGTGAGCTGGTTTATTCCACTAATAATTTCCTAGCAATTTCTACACTACAACTTTAAAATCTGCTTTTTTTCAAATGCTTACTTACATTTAAAAGATGTCATCAGAGCAGAAGGTGGATTAACATTCTCTTTTTCTTCTCTTCTTTGACCATGTGGAAAATTGTCATGCTTTCGTTTTCTGAACCCACCCGATCCTATTAAATAGAGGATAGACACACAAAATAAAATATTTTAAAACATAGTTTTGCCAGGGCATAAGGAACACCAGAATGCTGTCTTCAGAGCATTCCTGGCAGCAGTCACATTCTACAGGACAGAATGAGGTAACTGGATGAACCTTATTACCAACTGACGCCAGCTCCACATTATCGTGTTACTACCACATTGCCCGTGAAAATCAGAAAAAGAAATCCATTTCAGGAGATCAGTGTGGCAGGAACCTAGGCCTATTCTTTTGTAAGGTCTTTGGGTCTTTCATGTCTTTTACGTTTTCTTGCTGTAAGTGAATGGTTGCATGGAAATCCTTGTGTGAACAAGGACCTGCAAAATTAGACCTTTCTTTTTCCTTGATTTTTTTTTTCTGTTTTCCTAACTATTTTAAATATTCAGCTTGAAATTAATTATTAAACTTGAAAGTTCTTGTTACTGTGATTTATGTCACAGGTCTTCAGTAACCAGAAAAAGAAGTAAGACACAATTTAAGCAGACTACCCCTATTCAGATTTTTAGGTTTAGCTCCTGCAGCATAGCTTCTTAGGCCCTTACACTCTACCCATTAACCAGTTTCTTCTCTGAATGTAGCTGCTCACTTCAACTGCATCGTGTGCCTCTTCCTTGACCCTCCTTTTCAGACCCACACCCAGAACTCATTTCATTTGGACTATGTTTTATTCCCAATTTACACTTTGTACTGTTTATTCCTTTTATCCTTCCTTCACCTTGGACTAACTTGTTGTGTCACCCATGTGTCAACCATTCCTCACTCTCTCTCCCTCCTTTTGGTGACAGCTGGACACTGTTCCTAACAGAGCCCAAAATTTGGCTAACTTGAATACAGGCATACCTTTTGAATACAAGGAGTTCTCTCAATTTCCTTAAAAGAACCAAGGGAACACTGGATTTTAAAATGTTTCCGCTTAATTGTTTATTATCCCAAACCAAAACCAGAAGTGGGCGTAGCTACTTTCTTAAAGAGGAAACTGAAAATAATTTTTTCTTTCTTTTCTGTTGGACATGAGTTCAGGGTTCTGTTTTTCCTATAGCAGTTGAAAACATTAAGTGCATTCCTTGAAAGAGTGCTGAAGGGAGGTCTGTGTGATTCTCAGTGATGCCAAGCAATAGGACAAGAGGCAACAGGCAGAAACTAATGCACAGGAAGTTCCATTCTTCCTGAATACGAGGGAGAACTTTACTGTGCAGGTAACTGAGAACTGGAATGGGTTGTCCTGAGAGGTTGTGGAGATGTTCAAGAACCATCTGGACACAATCTTGTGTCAGGTGCTCTGGGATGACCCTGCTTGAGAAGGAAGCTTGGAATAGATGTCCCCCTGTGGTGCCTTCCAGCCTGACCCGTTCTGTGACTGACCCTGTGACTGCCAAAGCTAAACCAACAGACAGGCAGCAGAGCAAGCTGTGAGAAATATGTATTTAACATACACATTATGTAATATACGTAAGATTTTATACATATATAAATATACATATGCACATACACACTGTACTGAATAGTTAGCACAGGTGCTTTACAGGCCTCACACACTCAGCTTCCCTCTGTGGCACTGCTTTTCCACACCCAGGGATGCAGATCCCTCTAGCCACGTTCTCTGGCGCACCCGTACAGCCGCAGAGGGAAGGCAGGGCACTCGTGAAGGAAAGGTCAGTGACACCCGGGAAGGAGCGGCCTCTCTCAGGGCACCGTGAGTTTCACGACACAGCCGACGGGCACCGCTGGGCACGGCAGAGGCTCCGCACCGCCGTCCCCTCCGAGCCGCGGGGCCTGCCCCC
>VYXF01003480.1:283680-313986 GCA_013397295.1 Polioptila caerulea | reverse complement strand
AATGTCTCCTTACTGCCCCTTTCTTCCCCGGCGTATCAGGGCAACGGTGCTTCCACAGAATCACAGAATCAGTTGGGTTAAAAGAGACTCTGAGATCATCGAGTCCAACCTATGGCCGAACACCACCATGTCAACCAGACCATGGCACTGAGTGCTAGGTCCAGTCTTAAACACTTCCAGGGATGGTGACTCCACCACCTTCCCGGGGCAGCCCCTCCCAGTGTCCAGTTGTGACATTCTTTCTGTGAAGGAGTTCCTCCTCATGCCCAGCCTAAACCTTCCCTGGCACAGCTTGAGACCGCGTCCTCTGCTTGCTGCCTGTCCACGCCTGTCTCCTTAATGCCCCTTTCCTCCGTGGCACGGCAGGATGCAGGTGCGTCCCTTCCAGGCAGGGTGGATGCGAGCACAGCCCCAGCGCAGCGCCGGGCGCCGCGTTACTGCCCTTGGTGCCCACGCACGTGGTGTGCCAGGGAAAAGGAGGCCAGGGAGCATGGCAAACTGACACTGAGACACGGCTGGAAACTGGAGACTGCACACCGGAAAGATCTGATAGTGAAGCCACCTGATACCAGGTGTATCTGAGGAGCAGCAGATGTAGCTGCTGGTACAGAGGAAACAAATTCCCAAACCCAGGTTGTTTGCATTCTATGTTTAGTCAGGCCTGGTAAAAATTGTATTTCCTCTACTGGAGACTTAGTGTGAGTGTTCTCAGGAGATACTGCAGGACTGAGCACAAAGGAGAGGGATGCATACTCTAAATAGTTCCCAGCACAGAGGGCACTTGATGATGCTTCACTTCTTACGATGATGAGCTACAAAGAGTCTGCTTGCCCACTGGGTTCATACTTCCCTACACATGCATCCTGATGTATTCCTCTGACGTGTTTAAAATAGGGATGGATATTGCAAATCCCCAAACCAAAAGGTTTGCAAATCATCAGTCTTGCTGCTCTGCTGCTAGATCTCATTTCTTGTCACAGCTGTTGCCTGTTTTAGTAGCTGGATTCCCAAGGAAACAAAGCTCATATGAGCACAAAGGCGGAGTGCTTGCAGCCTTTGTGTGTGGGTGTGCGTGTGTGCCTGTCCTTCCTCCCCACCCTTAATAATTTTTTAATCTGTTGGTCAACTGGTCAATCTGATTTGACAGAGAGAAAGAGCCTCCAGGAGTGATTATAAACATCCTGAGTAAGGAAAAATTTTTGGGTGGAACTTGCACCTTACTAGAAACCAGATAAGCCCAGCTGTGAACTGCAAATGCTTCAGAGTCCAAAGTTAGCAGAGCCCAGCCTTTGGGAGTTCTGGAAGAGCAGGGACACTAGCCCAGTATCAGGTCTTTTGCATTTAACAAGTAAACAAAGACAGCTTTTGACAAACTTGAATATTAGGTGAATCCATCAACAGATTCAGGAGGATAGTAAATCACCTAACTCAGATAGCAGAGAAGTAAAACTTTGACAGTGAGCTTTAAAGTCTCCAGGCAGCCAAGCAGGAGTTGCTCAAACCTGGTATTTTAAACTGTTGAGAACATGTGACTGTCATGCAGTGTTCAAAATTATTCAGAAGTGTAATATAAAGCCTCTCTCCAATTTCCTAATCTGAGAAAACAGATTTCAATCACACTTGAAAAACAGAGGACAAAGAGGATCTCAGCAGAACTTCCTCAGGCCTGATCTGCATATTGAGTTGTGCAACAGCTTGATTGCTGCCCTACCAGCTGCACAGGAGATTTCTGCTTTATATGGGGCAAAATCAGGACATGAAATTATTTGTGTCAGTGTTATCGCTGCACACATTCAGGCACAGCCTTTTGTTTTAGAAGATGTACAAAATTGCTTTTGGAAACACATACCTTTTTTTTTTTTTTTTTATAACTATGCTATTTCCCTGTTCTTGGCAGCTCTTTGGACAAAAAGCAGAGTTGTTTTGGTTATGTTGAGGTCGCAGGAGTGTGGAAAGAGTGCTTGCTTTTGAATGCTTCCCAGCAGTGGAGAATTTTCAGCCAGTTGTAGGGAGTGAAGGTCAGGTCTTCAGCTGATTTCTGTTGGATTTAGTGACACTTTGCACGTGCACTGAGATACTCGTTTGACATCAACAGGAAGCTGTTGTGAAAAATAAGTGATTGGAGTTTTTCTTCTGAAACAATCCACTTAAATGTGGCAGTGTTAAACCACTTTGGTAACAGGTTAGTTGCAATATTTTTCATTTTCTTCTAGCTAGTATTTAAACTTTTTCCCTCCCCCTTACAGTTTTATGTTCTTTATGCCTGAAGAGAATGTCACCTGCACCTCCACAAGTGTGAAGGTGGAATAGCAACGTTTTGGAGGAGGAATTGGTAGGAGAAAGGAATTGTGAGGATGAAGGGTAGGCCAAAACCCCCAAACAAGCTAACAACTAACCGATGAGATTTTCTCAGAGACTCAAGGTCACACTAAGATATTGTGTATGCATTGCACACGACTGCGCTCTAGATGCTAAGACAAGGTTGGTAACTCAGCTTTCACGTGGGAAAGAAGTGTTTTCCAAGACTCAGGGTTGTGAGGACAGTGCATGAGTGCATAGACCCGGCAGGATCTGTGCCTTTCTGCGTGGGGAAACCAACTGAAAACAATCACTGCAGGGCGTTGGAATTTCTCCATTCTTTTTATCCCTGAAGTCTGCTGCTTTGATCAATGACCTGCTTCAGTAACACTCCTATACAATGTCCTTCAGTGAGGCTTCTGGTCCTCTGCAGTACTATCAACAGAGACCACCTTGAAATGGCACTCAAGGGAGCGGGAAGGGAGTCCTTCCTTTCCTGTAAAAGCCCAAGTTTAACGCTGACCCGGCTGAACTCTCTGATGGGCACACAGAGGAGTGTGGAGGGTCCAACTCAAGAATCACACTAGTGAGGCTGCTCCAACACCTACAGCTTCAAGTAATGGAGTTGCACAGAGGTAGGACCCAGGTGATTTGTCAGACACATGAAATTACCATTTCTTTCTGCCCTCAATCATTTTGATGTAGCTCTGTGGAAACTGTTGAAGATCCCTGGGATCCCTGGCAGAACACGTGGTGTAGCTCTTCATGCCCCTGGAGGGCTTGTACAGCTTTAGAGACAAATGCTATCTTTGTGGTACCCTCTCACGTTTAAGTAGCTGGCCTGGGAATGTCTCTGAAAGTTTCTGCTAAAACAGAATAGCACTATGGGTAGTTAGAGCCAGAATTATCCCGGCGTGTTCTTTGGGGTTTCATTTTATCTCGTGACATGGCGTAGTACCCTTAGAGCAAGGTTGTGAGGTTGCCTTGGAGATGGAGGGCTTAGCCACGGGGCAAGCTGTCACACTGAAACGTTCCCATTAGCCAGGGTAACTGTGAATGCTCTCCGCAAACAATTGAGTGAAGTGAAGTGACAAAAAGCTTATGAAATGGTCACAGGGGAATTGCATAAACTGGGGTCAGATGTTCAATGTGAGACTGTTCCATGACCGAGGAGCTTTGCGGCTGGTTGACCAAAGGAAGCGGGAGGTCAGCTGGTCTCTAGCTGTTATAACAACAACCTGTTATGTTTCTCAGGCAACAGAGATGCCCACAGCAGTGGCAGGATGGATCAGGAGGACAATTTCCTCATTTCCTGGAATAAGGTTTGAAAGCTGTGAATATTTTTTGGCTGGTAGAATTTGAGATTTCAGGATCCAAGTGCTAATACACCATGGTGCAGCCTTTGAGTGGATCAGCAGGAAGACTGTAGGAACGCACCATCGATTTAGCTGATTTGTAAATGAGTGAGTGGAAAAAAGGACAGAGAGAATACACAGATTTTCTGCAACATCCACCTGGGAAAAAAGAAAAAAAAAGAGAGACCAAACTATGCATTGCCTTTATTCCTAATGTTTAGTTTATATCTTCCAAGGGAAAACTGGCAAGTGACCGGCTGTGAATAATGTACCCATGGGGAAAGTTTGTTTCTGAACATGAACAGTTAGTGCCTGGCTTATGTCTGGGTGGGTGTGCTGGCTATTTCATAAAGATTTCATTCTACTGAGGCAACCACATAAAAGAATTGCTTTGGAGGAATTCAAGGTGAGAATATCTTTATTTTGTATCAACACCAACACCCTTAATGCAATAGAAGTGAAATGCAGAAATTAACCTTTCTCCTTCATCTCTCCCATGCCCTGCTCTGTGTCTGAGCCCCTTGCAAAGTCTAACTGAAATGAAATGATCCTTTGTACTTCTAGCTGCTCCAGATTGTCTCAGTCAATTAAATGCTGGGCTTTTCTGCCACAGCATGGAGGCAAGACAGAGAAAATATAGAGCTAAAATTATAATGTGTTGTAGTTTTGGAAAAGATGCTGGTGGAGTAATAGCTGCAAACAAAAGAAAGCCAAAAACGTTTACTTCAGCTTTGGGAGTCAGAAAAGTGAGGGAACCTGAGGGTGTGGCTCTCATCAGAAAAGGTAAATCCAATTACATAACAGCAGAATTTGCTTGGGGTTTTTTTTTGTTTGTTTATTTTTGATATGCATGCCTAGGTCTCTCATCTGAACTATATGAACCTTAAAGACTCTCAGATGCTTCTCAGTTCCTACAGCCCTCAGGACCCCCTGTGCCCCTGCACTGCAGTGCCAAATATATATATTCTCCTTCACTCTCTTGGTCCCCTCCAGTGCTGCAGTTTGGAAGTAATGGCCCTTGGCACAGGAGTTAATCTGATTCATCTGTCTTAACTCTCTATGAGAAGGAATCTGAGAATGGCCTTTGTGTCTACACCTGAGAGAGGCAATATATTATATTATATATGGAAAGCCTTATTCATGCCTATGTAAATCAGGAATAATTATCTTCAAATTGGGTGTCATTGAGATGACTATCAAGTCTTGAGAATTCTCAATGTACAGCATATTTTATGCTGCGGTATAGGTAGGGCCAAAAAATCACAGCAAGGCTTAGGTAGTTAGAGAAATGCTTTCCTAACAATTCCCACCAAAAAGTTCTGTTAAAAAAGCAGTTATGGTTGCTCCAGGGCAAAACACACCCACACAAGAAATGACAGGTTAGGGGAACCTTCCCTGCATAAGCTATCCTGCACACCTCACGTTAACCACTCCCAGTGACGGACTCCAAACCCCAACAAGAGGCTCCCCCTGTTCTGCAGGATAAAGAAACAAAATAAACACCTCCTACTTGCTTCAGTGCAAAACTCTCTGGCTTTTGTAACACAAACATTAGCAGCTGGTGCATGTGGAGAGTCTATGGTGATTATAGGAGGGAAATGGAGATTAAGTGCCCCCTGAGCATAGGTTCTGTTGGTACTGCTTGTCTCAGGGACCTCCTGTGACATCATCAGGTTTTTTCTGTGGTTGGCCACTCCACTTAGTAGACCCTTTCCACAATGCAGAGCTGAAGAGCCATCTGTTGCTTTTTATTAGACTGGAGAAAGAACTATTTGATAAACTTACACCAGAATAAATCTTTTCCCTTGCTGAAAAAATAGCTACATCTGCACCAGGTATTTATATGCAGCTTCTTCTAAGTGATTTATACCCAGCTGGACCACAAAAGATTTTACATGAAAGCTATTTTGCCACCCAGCACTATGGGGCGGAAGGATGATGACACAAAGTTGTAATTATAATAAAAGATTTACTTTTTTAAACAGAATTTTATGGTTGGCAAAGCATACAATTCTGTGACCAGAGTAGAGCAGGATTTTTATAGTTAGAATCATTGCAATTTTCTAGGTAGCTTAGCACAAAATTTGTATCACAGGTTGGCTTACCGTTCCAAATCACCTGGATGCTCTGCAGAATGGGTCAAATCTTAATACTTGGCTTGCAGTATCAATATAATAATCATAATATAGAATAAAAACGTGGAAAAATGTGAATCACTCACTCAGAACTTGGGGGAAGCAGATGATGGTGGAAGTATCCCTGACCACTGGGAGATCATGGGTTTTGCTATGCAGCAGCAACTGTGGTCCAAGTTCCACTTTGATCTCGTAACTGCTCGGTTTTATAGACAGTGCTCTGTGCTCTGCCACACCTCCCTGTTTTGTGATGGTGTCATCACAACCTGGGTGCCTGGGACTTTCCAGGCTGGTAAGGAAGGGAGAAGTGAGTCCAGTGCCCAGGAACCTTGAGGCTGATAGGGAAGGGGGAGGAGAATTCTGCCGGGTGCACGGGACCTTCCAGACCAAATGAGGAAGTGAAAGGACACTGATACAATACATGATCAGTTTGGTCACAGAGAATGGCCATTTGCCTTTTGAACTGGCATTAGTTAAGCTAGCCATAATATGAGGGGTCAAGAACAGGCGGTGCCAGTTATAGACTTGTATTTAAGAAGCGAGTGTGTTGGTGGTCTTCCATCTACTTTCCTACATAGCTCTTTACCTTCCCACACCTAGTGGCTACTTTCATCCAAGTTTCTTCTGCTCAAGAGGGTCACAGTGACCAGTACTGACAGGTTTCACCTGGTTGTTTAAATGCTAACACAGAATTAATTCTGCCTTTTTATACCCAGGTGCTCTGGAACAATGTTTTGGCATCACACTAATAGGCTTTGTCTGCTGCCTTTGTGCCACAGGGGGCTTGTGAGTCTTCTCATAATCTGCAGAAAGGTAAATCTGTGTTGGTCCAGGCACAGAAACCAGAATTTTTATGCTTGGTCTCAGGGGAGGGTTTTCACACAGCTGCATCAAAACAAAGAATTGTAGAGGAAGTACACTTGTGTTACAAACCTTTGTCCATTCAAAGTGAGCTGGAGAAGAGGTCCTAGTCTAATGATGTTGTTTTGTGTCATGGGTGATGACCTTGAAGACACTGAGGACTGAAAACCTCCACACAGAAACTTTCATACATATGCCAAAGCTGTGACTTTGTCACAGGCTGTTACTTCAGCAGGTGTCTCCAAAATTCAGGGCCTGCGCATCCTGAGTGCTGGGCTGTATGATCAGCTCTGACCTGGAAAACTGAAATCATATTAAAACTGTACTTGTTACAGAGTGAACATTTTATAGTTCTGTCACAGTGTGAAGGCCCCAGAGTGCAAATTAATTAAGGTTTTTATATGCTTTTATATAAAAAAGTCACCTTTAAAAAGTCAGCCTGAAGTTTTTATTTTCTGTCCTCCAGGAAAATCCACCTATTCCACAAACCCCAGAGAATCAATACTTGTTTAGAAAACTCTAAGAACTAAAACATTAATCCTAATGACTTTTAAATGCCTCTATAAGTGGTTTTTAAGTTTATCACAGGCTATGTAAGGGTAATGAGCAAAATAGGGTAATCTTGGAACATAAGTCTTTTGAGAATATCTATACATGACATGCATATCTCTCCTCACTGGTCCAAGAATATGATATCAAAATGGGTGAAATACTTCTTTTGTTCCCATGACATGAGGAATACATTCCATATGGAAGTCATCAGCATCAATGCTAAGCTTCCCTGTAAGCCCTTTTGAGCCACTCTTACTAAATATACATTACACATACACCTGTACAAGTTGAAGTCTTGGAGGAACACGTCTATTCCCCAGAAATCAAAGTGCTTTCAATGCAGATGCCTGCAGGGGACAGTGATCATAAAGCAGCCAGAGAGCCAAAGGAATGCTGAGATTTCAGAGCCTGCATGATTACCCACAGCTGTACAAACAGTACAGTGGAGAAAACAGACTGACCTTGGCCATGTTTTGAGAGTGCCTGATAACCAGGTTCTTCACCAAGCCCTGTTTCAACATGAAGAGGAAAGAAGAGACAGTGACCCTGAGGAACAGGAGGAAACCCAATAATTACTAAAGCAGCAACATTGCAAGTCAGCAGCTTGAACATCTTCAGAGGACTGGTCTGGTACAAAACTGGTCAGTGATGACAGACATCTGCCTTATGTACCTGGCAGCAAGAGAAGTGGATTAAACCAGATATATGACAGCAATATCTCAAGTACAAGTAGACAGCACACTTCAAAACATGAATTACTGTGCTTTGACCATCCCAGAAATATCCATGGCAGAGAAATTTTAGTCTGTTTGCAAGACAATTTTGAAATAGAATTTAAAAAGCAGAGAGTGTTTCAGTGTATTTCTAAATCCACAGGGTCGTGGCTATCTTTTCTCAGCTTATTAGTGCCTATATATTACTGTATAGAGAGAACATTGAGGGGGCCCACACTAACAAATAATTGTAATGCTCATCTCACTGACCTCCCTTTCACCCTTGCAAACAGGTATTTTCTTTGCTGTTTCTTCACATGTCTGGGGAACACACCCTCCAACAATTGCAAAAACAAACACTACCACTGGGTTGGCCATCAGCGTCCTCTCTAACTCTTATCTTGGGCTGTGTCCCTCTAGGGTTGTTAAGTTACACGGTTAACCTCAAGGAATCTTTCTCCCCTCCCTGTGGTGGACAAAACACAGTGGATCATCTAACTCATAGAGACATTTGCCCCATAAATGACAGAGGCTTGATTCAGGATCAAGGCTAAAAACTAACTTCTTCCAGAGTATCCCACACCTCAGAGCAGGCTGTGGGGATAATCCTCAGAATGGTTGTAAGAAACAGCTTGATGTTTGAAGGAAACCTTAGCTTTGTTGAGGTGGAAAACTGAGGATTACAGAATACTTGTTTTCCTCACCTTTTGAATTCTGCCCTTGCAGTGTGCAATCCTTAGGCATCCTGTGTTCACTGCCATCCAACATCTTGGTAAGCAAAAAATTAAAAAAAAAAAAAAAATTAAAAAAAAATCCAAAACATAACAAGGACAGTGAAAAGATCGAAGATTAGAAGGTGAAGGTCACTATTCTATCACTTAGTCATTTGTGGAGAACTCCCCTCCTAGCACAGGCAGTATGAAAGTGTTTCCCTGTTAAGGCTTCATCTATAGCTGCTGCCAGCTTGGCAGGGAAAGCAACTCTCTGATGAAAACAAATTCCCATGTTCCCATGACATTGAGTTGCTCCTGCAACACTGCAGCTGTCAAAAAACGAGTGACTCCAAGGAGAAACTGCATTTACCCTGGTTGTTTTGCTCTCCCTTTTCAAACAATAATTTTATATTCTACAGTCAGCCAAGCAACTCTTAACAAATTTTACAACCCATTCTCCCAAGAGCCTGAAGGCACAAAGCATTCACACAGTGCACAACCTGAGAACTAAAGCATAAAATGCATGAAAACACATAAAGCCTGTATGGACAGTCCTGAATAATGTTGGTGGATCTGCCTACACCTTCATAAGCAAGCACTCACCTGACTAATTAGAGTTAAAACCAGACCATGTTAAAAGCTGATGAAAGCACGAGTGAGTATAGCATATTAAGATCTGCCACACAAAAATCCTGCATCTGATTTACAAGAAAGTGTATGGAGCACGTCCTCACCAGATTATCAACCAGCTGCATATCAAGAGCTTTAGAATAAATTTGGAGAACGAAGAATTACAAATTGTATGTAATGAGTAGCTGGGAAACAGGATAAGATGCAAGATGGGTCTTTAAAACTACATCATGTCAAACTAAGCAATTACCATTCTTAGATGTGATTAACTCATTCCCTCTTTAGGCAGAGGTAACATGGTCTGTCTCAACTATTGGACTTCAGCAAAGCATTTCATCCAGTGCCACAACTTTGGTGATTAAAAGGCAAACTGGAGAGGATGGAGATTAGTTAGCAAACTCTAAAGCAGTGAGGAACTGCCTTAAGGGGAAAAAAAAGTTGCGTTGGAAAGGTGCTGTGCTGGGATGAGGGGGTTCCACAAGTACCAGTCTTAGGACTTTCAGTATTTTTACTGACAGTTTAGATATTAAAAAAAACCTCAGGGCTGTTGTGAAACATGACTGATATGTGATGAAATCTGTCAACAGTAGACAGCTGTCGCTGGTACGCAAAAAGTTATGGATATCACAGACAGAAATCTCTCTGAGATGAAATTATACAAATAGAGTCAAATAGTGTAGTAAAAATCTGACAGAAAAGCAGTAGAAGTTACTCTAATAGCATTGTGGAAAAGACACTAGAGAAGCTTCATCTGGAATATTGTATACCATTCCAGTAAGATCTATTTTCAGAAAGCACTCAAACTGGAACAGGTGCTGTGAGGACATATCCAGGAACATTACAGGGAATAGATAGCCTGTTCTATAAGACATTGCAAGAACTTCAGCAAAGCAAAGGCTGAGAGAACTTATGATTTCTCACCATAAACACGGTGGTGGGGACAGGAAGGAAAAAGTCTAACTGTTCAACTTGAAGGACAATCTGATTCAAAAAATTTTAACTGCAAGCTAGTCATTAACAGGCCAAGTCTTGAAAAGAGAAGAAAGTTCCTGGTTACCAGAGGCATGACTAAAAAGGCTACCCACAGAGGAAAACAGCAGCAAATGTTACTGCTTGTCAGTATGAGATCTCTTTAGTTTCCAAAGAACTTCTACCACATAGCTGCCTGCAGCAACTCAGGCCAGTGCTCCAAGAAATGAATTCCCATCTCTGTTCCTGCTTCTGTCCTCACAGCAGTTGCTAGAGGTGTCCCAGGAAGGTGTTCCTCAACTCTGGTCTTACACAAGCAGGTGTCTCACTGGTTGCACAGACTTGAGAGGCAAATCTTTGAAGCTCTGTCTCCCAGCCCTCAGGAAAGGTCACTCCATTTTCTCATAGTGGTGTGCAAAATACAAAATCCTCTTCTATTTCTCCAGCTGCCGGTTTTCCAGAGGCATTCTTCATTTTGATCTCAGGCAGCAGTTAAGCAGGCGTTTCTCCAGCGCAGGTGCTTCCTCCAGCATGGCGACAGGAAACGAACAGGCTCTGAGGCGGGCAGGCTGCTGAGCCCCTGTGCTGTGCTTCTGCCCCTGCCACTGCACTGCTTTCTGCCCCAGCACTGCAGCGTGCCCTGCTCTTGGCTCTGGCAGCACAAGTGTCTGTGGGCACCTGCCTGAGCTGGCACCTGCTCTGTCCAAAACACACACGACTGCAGTTGAGAGAGAGGGGCACACAGGCTCCTGGGGAGAGGAGAAGGAAGGGGAGGCACACAGCCACTGTTGATTGTCCATGTGATAGCTACACATCCATAGAGCCTTTCCCCATAGAGGGAAAGAAATGTGTATTTTGAAAGGTTTGACATTATCTTTTCTGGACCCAACTACTTGAAAAACAGCATGTTGACTATGGCGGACAGTCAGGTGCTAAAGAACACCACAGTAGTGCTCTTTCATATTTTTGGACTGCAAAACCTCCTTCTTGGAAGAAGGGTCAGAGGAGAGTGAGGGTCAGGCAATAGGACTGTAAGCTCTGTCAATTGTACCAACTCATCTGGAGCACCTTAGACCCCCCCAAAGCCATTGATCACCTCTTGGGGACTGGCTTTCTATGTTATCATAGTGATGCACACTTTGACCAACACTGCTCTGACATGCAGCTGCACCTGCCCCTCCTTCCCAACCTTGAGGCTGACCATGAGGGAAATGCCCTTTGTCACTTTGTCATTGCTGGCCATGCCAGGTTTACTAAACCACCCACCTTTTTTTTTCAGCATTGTACTGGCAATGTACTTGCAAGAACTGGAACTTTTTCAAATACTGCTTGAAACTGCCCTGCCTCTGCTCTCCCTCCTTGCTGGCAGGGGCTTTCTGCAGCCAGATGAAGGAGTGGATACCTGCAGAGTGTCCCCTGCACTCCAGGAAAGCAGAGTCTGCTGGGAAGGTTAAAGCTGACTTTTCCTTTGTGCATGCTGGCATCAAGAAGGTGAACAGAAATTGCCCACAGTTGCAGCTCATGTGAATGTCAGCTGAGCTGGAACCCAGGAATCCCCTGGGTTTTGAGAAGGGGATCTTGCCAGTTTTCACAGAAAGCATTAACTGGGAACACACTGTGAGCAAACTTGTGGAAGGCAGGGAACATGGGACAGGGCTGTTCTAAATTTCTGTTACCACAGTACAATCCTGGCCTGGGCCCAAGGCTTCTCAAAATTTCCCAGTACCTACTCTAATGGTGATAGCATTCAGAGGTAAACCTGTTCCTATGCAGATGGGACAGAAAAATGTCACAATAAATAGTTCAGCAGTCTATCTTTAGAGCAGAGCTCTAAAGACATAGACATACCATAGACAGAAAAGTAGCTATTTCGCTCATTCCTTTGTGTGTTGGCCCTGATGTCCCAGTCTGACTGACCTTTCCACTAGTGTGAAACCTCTGAGGGTTATTTTCATCCTAGAGCAAGTCAGCAGAGCTTCAGGGTTGGCATCACAGGAGGTTCTTACCTCATGGAGACTGTCCCAGCACAACTTTCCTCCAGAGTACACCTCTGGGCAGGAGATAACAGGATCTGCTGTACATGCTGACTGCTGCTGGCTGTGGCTATCCCCCTCGCCAGAGGAATCCTTTAATTTACAGCCAATAATTTTGAATTTCCCTCTTCCCTTCCTTAAGAGAAGCCCCAAACAAGTACCAGTATCTTCCCTGCAGGCAGTGTTTCTGCCACCCCGCTCCCTTGCTGCAGCCAGTGAGGGGGTGAGCAGTGCAGTTCTCGGTGACCTTCTGTGGTCAAGAGAGAGGGATCTTAACCATCTTAACCATGTCCCTCTCTGAGGAAGTGCCCAGGACAACTTTGCTCCTGAGATTGGAGCTTCATTTAGACACCTAAAATGAGGTGTGGACAAATCCACACCCTTCTGCTTCTCGTATGATGTTTCACAAGAAGTGTTGTAATTCTCCTGCTTGCTGCTCGCAGCCACTAATGTTAGTTAGGATGTTAGATAAAGTATATCCATCCACGTTCTGGTGCAGCTCTTTCCTCCAAGTGATATAAATGATAATTTTCATCTTGCTTCTAAATATTCAGCATTGTGTAGTGCAATGAAATGAATGCATTTTTGCATATTTGAAATGCATATTTGGCTGCGATCAATAACACAGTTCTTATCTCTGGTAACAGCAGCCCACAACACTAAGGGTTGGATCCTGTGTGGTGGTTGTCAAAATGGCTGTGTTTTGTAACCAATAGCCTGAGAGTCTTTCTCAGAAAGACTTGCATTGCATGATCAACAGCAACAGTAGTCCAAGCCAAGCTGATGAAAGAGACAGTTAATCCCAAAGAGCCAAGTTCCTGGAATGTGCCCTACTCTGGGAGGGCATCACTCAGTTACATACATACAGCTGGGTATGTCTGGTGTAGCTGAAGCTGGTAGTTAGCCAGAGGTCAGGGCTTCCTTGGTGGTTGGGGTTTTTTTATCTTTTTTTCCCTTTTTTTCAGGTAAGAAAAACATCCACAGTTGTTCCACAGGAAAAGAACAAGTAATCTACCCGCATGGAATATATGCAGTTGTTCTTGTTTCTTGCTTACTTTTACCTTCTGCTAGTGTAATTTGAGTGACAAGATTTTTCCAAACACCAGATTAGGATAAACTGTAGCTGCATGCAACATGTGAAGGGGAGTAACCGGCAGGCTTTTAACAAATCAGGAATATGTGCACAGGGCAGATACTGAAATGCATAAACTTGGCACTGTTTTACAAAAACAGCCAAAGGCAGAGCTGCACAGGTAGAGTCCTACAGCTGTAGGGTGTCTGTGCTTCACCTCCCACTCTCCTCTTCCCCTGGAGGCAGCTACTGCTGAGCTGTGGCAACTCCTAAACCACTTGAAGTTTTCAATCTGACATGTTAAAGCAGACTCCCCTTACCCAAGCGGGGGAGTAAAAGGCATGATTCTTCAGGGAAGTAAAACACCCCAAGTGACACATCCCCTGGTGCCTGAGGAGGGCCATTTGCATTTGCCATATGAATGGCCAGGACACTCCAGGACCCAGTGGTTTGCACCTGCTTTGCCCAGCTGCACATGCCTGCACCCTGCCCAGTGCAGCGAGGGACACACTCTGAGTCACATTCAGTGCAAAGTCTGAGCCAACCACATGTGAACACCTTCCAGAAGCCAGCCTGTGAAACAGGCTTTCCTCACCATTGATCCTATGTAGCTACACACACCCTGGCAATGAAGCACCATCTCTAAGAAGCATCCCAAACATAAGAGGAAACAGCAGTGACAGTCAAAGCTAGAACCACATGAAACTGCATAGGTGTCTGAGCATCACTTGGCTGCTTGCAAAACTGCTGACTGACAAGTGCAAAGGCCTGAATTAAATGAGTTTTAAGATGAGGTCCAGTCACTGACTATCTGCACTTTCCTAGGCTGCTGCAGTATAAAATGAAAGGTCTGTGTTGATCATAAGTGAAGGTACCAACACACATCACCCTTGTGTGGTGCTTGGTAGAGCGGACTCAGGGAACGTTGCACTTCAAGGCACCTGGTTGGATCTGACTGGCCAAAGCCATTCCTCTTGGCTCCCTAGCTGAACTGGCAAGGTTGACTTTTGCCACTCCAAGGATAGAAGGCCAAGACTGGGACTGGCTCTTACCACTCAAGAGAACATAGAATGGTTAAGCTGTTACAGGGAGCAGGCAAAAGATCTTGGAGAGATCACAAAACCATCACAGGAGGCAGAAATAGTAGAGATGGGAGCAGGGCGATACTTTGTATCCTCCCATTCCAGCTCCCCAAGCTCTGCTCTAGCTAAAATACCTAGGAAAGGCACCACCATTCCAGCTGCTTACTTTGCCACCAATGGCAGACAACTTAAGTGAGCATTCCCCATGTCTTGCTGCCTCAAAGCCCAGAAACATCTTCATTTCTCCTAGTGGACGAAGATGGTACTTTTATTTCTCTGTCAGGCTTAGAAAAGCCATAACATTGCAGAGCAGACAGGAGAGCCCAGCTAAAGAAGAGCACAGGCTGAGTACGGGGCCAGACGCCCAAGCCATCCATTTGCAGGTAACCTGGCATGCCCAGCATGAGGCACCTAAGCCCCAGCTGGAAACTAAAATGTGGGGCTGGGAAATCGTGTAACTGAGGGGAATTTACATGGCTGTGCCCTGCATGCTGCAAGTTCCCCCTGCTTATGTGCTGGGAGGGTCAGAGTTCCTCCTGCCTGGCACAGAGCTGCCTCAGCCCTGGGCTGCGTGCTACCCAGCTCGCACCTTGGCCCCACTTGGCTTCACACACGCCACACAATGCCTTCACACAGATATATTTATCAAGCTAAAAAAAGTTCTGCTTAGTTGTTGTCTTGGCTGTGAGGCTGTTGCGCTATCTAGGAGGGAAAAAGAGGCCACCTGGAGCTGTAAAAATCTCACAAGCCTGCAAAATACAGAGGGCAGCATGCTGGTGGGAGGTTGGATATTTACTAAAGTGTAAGAATTCCAATACAGAAATTATTCATTTTCACTGCACGGTCCCTCCTCCCACCATAAAAAAAAAATACTTTCCTTTTTACATATTTCCTAGAATATGTGATTGTACTAGAAGAGCATTTAATGCTCCTGTTATGAAAGGGAATCCAGTTCAGTGGGACAAAGTCATTCTTGGAATAACTTTCCATGAAATCAAAGTTACAACTGGACTGACTTCAGTGCAACAAGTCCTCGGGATATTGGTGGCTGCTGCAGTCATGTTTTTGTAGGCAGTCTGGATCTACAAGTTTTCCTAGTACAAGAAATGCTGTAAGAACTGTGAGGTTTTGTAACCAAACCTGTTTATGCTGGCAAAATCCCTTCTTTGGATGACAGAGAGGTGACTTATACCACTTAATTTCATCCAGTTTTTACTTGGGAGTTGCTGTTCTATTATGAAATGTCTTTATGCTGTCTGCACAATAGGTGTGAATGATTACTTCTATTTTGTTGTAACAGTACCCTTTGTTAGCACAGACAAGCTAAAATGTTTAAACTATTTTATTTTGTATAATGCTAATATTAGGATATGGTTGGGAAGAAAGAAACTACTATCTTAAAACAAAATAGATTGATGCCCTACAACAGCCTGCAAGGTAATTTCTGGGTGACCATAAGAGAACAGAATTCACCAAAATAATCTAGAATATTCTCTTTCATTATTTTTATCACGGTTGGGTTCCTTACTTCCTGAGCGATCTGTATAAACATCTGCATGAACTTATAGCCTGTATATTTATCTATTTTCATTTCTAAGATCCAAGTTAATCTTGTTTGCAGGGTGCAAAGAACTTGAGCAGGATGTGACATCACTTTATGTCATCCCCACTTAGAAGTGCAGTAGCCCTGCAGCATCACTGCCTGGCCAGCCTGAGGGGCAATGGGACACCCACAGATTTGCCATTGACAGTTTGACTGCAGATGGTCTAAGGAACTTCTGGGAAGCAGATGTTCCCTGGGGCTTCTCCTGGAAGTGAAAGGGAGCATGATAAAGAGAACAAAGTTTCAGGGGTAGAAAGCTAAGTATGGAGAAATACTGGACATCTCCTTGAAGGTGGGATTTCACCTTGTTTTTTGTCCTGGAAAGGATGGAGATAGGTTCAGAAGGTTCTTAAAGCAAAGATAAGCAGATGTGTTTGATGGTTTAAAACCAGTGAAACTCAATCTGTGCTTGTAGAGAGCAGCTTTACAATATTTCCCCATGTATGGCACACACCTTAGGAAAACTCCAGATCAGTACCATAGTGTTCCTTAAAATAAGCCTCGGAGATAATTCACACATCCCAGCAGAGATGGGAGAGCTGATGAAGGACAAAGATCCTATGTATGATCAAAAACGGAAGAAGGAGCTTTGGGGTACCTGAATTTGCAGATTGCTTCTGAGTGGCCTATTATGGGTTAGAATAATGGAAAACAGACCCTTTGTCCCAAAGTCTCCCCTTGTTTCTTGAGGCAACTTGAAGCTCACAGCAGTTAGGCTGTGGGTGGGAGGAATTTGCTCTGGGGGTATCAGGGCTATTCTGACACCCTGTAGCTGGCTTTCCCCAGAGCTCCTTGCTCTCTTGCCCATCACAGGAGTAATGCACATCCTTGATGCGACAGCCTTGGGACACCAGAAAAGGTGGTGCTGGAAACACACTGCCAGTGATTCAATGGCCTGCAGCTCATTTGCAGTGCAGCCCAAGGGTGTGTCCCTTCCTGCGGCAACCTGGGGCACAGCAAAGTCGCTCCACCCATGGTGCACGTGCAAAGAATCCCATCTGCACATACAGAGAAATACCGTCAGCCACAATATAAATGAACTTGTATAAGTTGGATTGAATTCTTTTCTTACTGAGGTAGGGAGGTCAGTGGAAAAGGGTGACTGACAAAGCAGCAAGCAAAGAAAACAACTTTTGTAGCAGCCCTGTGAACGTGTATGCAGCTGCAGGGTCAATAAGTGTGTATCTCACAACTAGAGAAAGGATGCTGCAGCAATCAAGGTATAAGAGAAGGAGAGTCTGGCACAGTCTGGGCTACCAGGCTGGCTAAAAAAGAAGACTATATTGTAGATATTACCTAAAAATAGTCTGCAAAACTAAAAATAGCATGGATATATCAACATCTAAAAAGAGATAAAAAATGAAGCCCATAGAGATTGTAAGTGATATGAGATGCAGAACTTCAGCGCTTATAAAAGACTGTGATGAAAATTAAATTATACTAATTCACACTATATAGTTTCAATCTCCAATCACCAGAGCCAAAGCAAGCAGACACCTTTATTTACTATTTTTTCTGGGATGTACAAACTGAAAGTGCTGTATGCCAGACCTCCCATGCTTCTCATATACAGACCATGTTTCCTGCTTGCACAGGCCTCTCTCTTCTGCCAGCACCTCAAGCATGTGCTTTGGTGGCTACCTCAAAAAGTGCCTGGAGGACTGAAAAGACAAGAAGCAAGAAACTCTGTGTCTGGAGGAACAGGCTGTGTGAATCCCACTCTGCAGGTCAGACATATATCTCAGGTTTGCAGAGTTTTGCAAAGTCTTTCATGAGTCACCTTCTCTTGCCCATGGGTTAGGATGCCCACCAAACGAAGCTGGTATCCTGGTCTTGAACAGACAGCAGCAGATCTGACTATGAACAGGGACAAGCAGCTCACACAGGCAGCTGCTTAGCAAGTCTTGGCACCACCAGGGGTGTAGCCAGCTCCCCGGGGGCATTTTAGACTTTAGTTACAGACCCAGGACCCTCAGTTAAGCATGTATCCTGCTAAGGTACTCTAATCTTTCATCTGATTTAACCCTCCATCCCTGGTCAGGGGTATTAAGGGTTTAGTTCAGCATTTGCAACAGGACCCAGATAGATGAAGAGCTTAAGGTGAAAGGACAAGCTAGGCAGGGGGGCTGCAGAAGAGGCTGATCCTTGTCCCATCTGGGGAGCAGCACAGAGCCCTGTCATTTGTGCAGTGTGCTGCTGCAAGCATGGCTCAGCATGAGCAGTCCCTGCATGAGCACCCCAGGCTCAGGCCCAGGAGAGACAAGGGCAGCCACGGGAGGGGCAGGCAGGCTGCGGGGGCAGCTGCAGCACCCCCCGGGGCAGCATGGGGAAAGGAAGGGAGGGAACAGCTCTACTCAAAGCCCTGCTTGTGCTGCCATAGCATGTCTGCAACCACAGTCTGTAAGCAGCCATATGGACCCAACCAGGCTGGAGACTCTAGTCTTCTTCCAACTCTTGTTGAAGTGCCCGTACCAGTCCAATCCCACCCTGGCTGTTACCATTCTCCTCAAACCACCTCCACTCTCTCAGGTTTGCCAGTGAAACTATTTGTACATACTTCCCTTGGTCCTCTGGAATCAAAGTGAGCTGTGCTAGCTCAGGCAGCTGAAACACAGGGTCTGCCTGTATCTAGTTCAATGCTAGTAAATAGGTCAAGGAAAGCTGGCAGGGTGGGTGTGTGCCTGAGTGCCGGGTGAGTGGTAATCTCCTCAGCTGACAGACAGACCTGGAGTTCACAGACCGACTTAGGCAACTCTGTGCTGATCAACCCCATGCATCCAGGAGATGACTTCGGCTTGTGTTCAGTGCAAGCTACCCCAAGAATGTCAGTCAGATCAGAGGAACTCCAGATGTGCCCAACACTTTTTCATCCCTACATGCTCCTTGGCTGCCTCTTCCCCCCACTGGCAGAGAAGGTTCCATTGAGGTCCAGCTGGGGTCAAGCAGAGCCACACCACCCTGCACACACTGCCAACAATCACTCCCCCTTGGAACAACAGGGTTGAAAGCAGGGGGTGTGGATGGTCCTGGCCATGCAGGGCGCATTCCCTCTGCCTCAGCACACAAGAATGTGGTGCCGCTGAGCTGCCTTCTCATGCCAGCAGTTTTCATGCACCTAGCTGCTGGCAGTGAAAAATGGTTTTGGTGATGCTTTAAATGCTCAGATCTTGACTACTGGGGCCTAGCAATGCTCTCCTCCTATGTGTGATACACGTCCTGTGGTGGAGATGGGTTTGGAGTTGACCTCATTAGAGCACAGAATTTGCAAGTTCTCACCTCTTCCTTCCTTCTCAAGCACTCTCAAATCAAATGCCACAAACAAACCACTTTCTTGCAAGTGCTACTGTTTTATGTAATTCAGAACTGCAAAATCACTTTCTCCAGGTACCTTAGCAGGCGTCAATGTGAGAGTCTCTGACAAGGAATCCAAGGAGACCTGGTGTCGACTTCTCTGTCTAAGCAAGAACCTTACTCCCTAAATAAGATAATTATCAAGAGGGTGTTTGTGCCCGTTCTTGTTTTTGGGGACTCTCCTTTCTCTTTGCCACCGTGACTCATAAAGCTCATTAAGCCAGAATATGCCTAGCAGAACATTTAATTGTACAGCAGTTGCAGGGTAGAGACGGAATCTATGTTTACCAGGCTGACAGCAAGATGGCTTTATCTACAAAGCTGTTTAGATGTCAGTATAGCCAGTGCCATCCATAAGGCTGAGCAAGCGATACCAGGCACCAAACCAGCAAGGAGGAAGGTAAAATTTGTGCCAGGAGTAGGCTCAAGACACTAGTGATTTGCATAAACAGTCTGAAAACCTGCCTGTCATCACCACATCTGGGGCAATGTGTGGAAACATTAACTGGTAAATCAACAGCCTTGCACTGCACAGTGACCTAGATAGGAAATACGATGCAAGAAGGGAGAAGGGGAGACTGTGCACAGTTGTAACACAAAGATCAGGTTACTTGCTGCTGCTTTTATTCTAGCTATGAGTTTAACAATCAATAAACCACTTGAAAACAAGTTCTAGCCTCTCCCTTCTTTCTCAGACACTCTCACAGCAACACAGCACGCAGCCACACCAATTTATGAACAATGTATTTCAGTACTTAGCAAAATGTTAACAATATATTCTTAAAACCACTGTTCACATCTCAGCTATGGGTGCACAACTTCAGGAGTACAGCCTTGGGGTGTCTGAGAAGCTGCTCAGAGGGATTACACCAACATTGGAGTGACTACTTCTCTCTTGTGTGTATGAACAGGCTTGTTTACATGAAGAAACTCTTTCCATTGTGGCCTTTCAGATTGCAGTAGATGATTCAGTTGCAGCAGACTAGGGTATGTGAGGATGATTTTTCTCACTGGAATAAAAAAGCAAAGGGAAGTTTTTGGGAGCTGATGCATGACACTGTTAGAAATCCCCTCCCATTTGTACATTTTGTCCTAATTACTTAGAAGCCAAGCATTACCAAGTGATTTGTCATCAGTTTTGGTTTTGTGAGGTTTTTCTGCTTGTAATTTACCTTACAATTAGTACTTTGTATCATACATTCTAGCCCATCTAAGGTCTGGTCTCAAAATTCTACCATAAAACCTCAGCACACTGAAAGAAGCAAGCACAGTTCTGGTACAGAAAGCACATCTCCCTCACCTATAAAGAGATGAAGAAATTCTAAGCTTTTTTAAAGAAATTGTTGCTGGATGATACTTTGAGGAAGGCAGAGGAATAATAGCCTTGTAGGGCAGTGGCTCAGTTTTCCTATACTATTATTATTATTATTTCCATATTGTTTTTACATCAACAAAATAAAGAATTCTCTTAACTCTGAAACTCTGCTGGCAGGAAGAAAAACATTTGAAGACTGCATTTCAAAGGTCTTCAAGATCAAACAATAACTTATCTATAGATCAGTGTTCAATATGCAGTCTATAAGCAGGAAAATAGTTTGCTTTCATTTTTTCATTCTCCTGTAGACAGATTATTGTCTCCAAAATTAGCCTTGTTCACTCCAAATTACGGAGCTTAGCCAAAATTAGGCCTCTATTTTATATTTTCATTTTTTTCCTCCAAACGTAACCAAACAAATAATGGAATATGCCTCTTTCAAATGCAGAGTATACAAGACTTCAATATTGCCATGAGGCTGAGCTCAGAAGTCAGAGCAAAATTTTCCTTTTTCAATCCCATTTTTAGAAGTTACTTATTTTGAAACTAATACATAAAACTTAATCCAAATACAATTCTCACCCCCCACTCCCCCCCATATTTAAACTGTAGCTAAATCTTGGAAAATACACTGTAGCTAAATTTTGGAAGACAGTGCTTTTTAATCTGCCATCACAATTAAGGGACCTACATTATTGAAAAGTGAGAGTGTTAGGTCAGAATCTTCTAGCTTCTGTAACAGTCACCTGGTTTCCTGCTATATTTACATTTTTTTTAGAAACAAATTCCAAGTGTTTTACTCTTGGGACTTAGTCCAGAGTTATGTTTGTGATTACACTGTCACATATTATAGCACTCAAGACAGTCCACCAGAAAAATTGAATAATTTCTATGTGGTAAACTACAGCATTTCTTACAGCATGTATTGCTGTATTCACTAGTCCCAGTGAAGCCATTTCTCTATATGTGGTGGGGAGGGGAAAAAACCCCTCTTTAGGAGTGTTTCTTGACTGATTGAGGCAGGTATCTTTTTTTGTCATTTGCAGCTGATGGTCACTGTGGCTGCATTTTCCACACTGCTGACAGTAGTTTCTGTATAGCATCTAAGGGAATTTCTCCTTCCACATGCATTTTTGGGAAGAGCCTTACATCTTAATTATTTTCATCTCAACCTGTCCTCGCACACCATCTCACAATGAAGGAGATCCTGTTCATGGTCCCACCACATTGCTCCACAACTCTGCTTCCTCTGCCTCCATCAGAGCTCAGCACTCCCCCACACAACGACATTGCAAAACCTCCTCAGGGATGAAGACCTCCTCTATTTATAGAGCACTGAGGCTAGATGAAAGTTTCCAGAGAGTTTTCTGGAAGAGCTCACATCTAGCTGCTCTGAAGGCTTACAAAGGGAAACAAGCTTGCACCTTGCTTTAGAGCTTTGCCCGGCATCTAACAATCACTAAACCTTTGCAGTACAGTATGTAGTGCACCAGGCATGTGTTTGATGTTATATATTGGCATTTATGAACCTCTGAAAACTTTTCTTCCTGACATGCTTGGGGCAGATTCTCTACCATGAACCCATATTTTCAATTGATTTTTGTCCTAGGTCTGTGATTCAGTGCCATCTTAAGATAACAGAGAGCAAAAACTGTTTTTAGCTTTGTGCTGTGGTTTTTCCTTAAAAGATTGATTCTGATATTTTTAAATCAAAAATACGGTTCCATTAACAAATGCACTGCTGTATGTTGCTCCACAAAGATATGATTCAGCATTTCATTTACTCATGACTCAAGTTAAATACAGAATATGTTTTAAAATAGTGAATAAATGGCTGTAGCTAAAATAAGGTAGGAGTCAGGCTGGGTTCACAGGATGGGCATATCCACAAACACAGTCTGTGTGCATATATGAGTGAGCCATGTTCAGCTTCTGAAACTATAAGCTGCTGTTTATTAAAAAAAAAAAAAAGAAAAAGGCAGCAAGCCCTTGACTACTTTTGCCCACAGCACATGGCTTTTATTGGAGGATGTGTTTGCACAAAGGGAGGAGTATTGCCACCCACACAAATTTCAACAACCATTTGAACAATTTGGTAAATAGGTGAGGATAGAATCTTCATCTTCATCTTGTCTGCCTATCCTCTCCAGTCAGGAGCCAATCACACACTGAAGAAGCTCTAATACAAAGCAGAAATCCTTTTTAGTAATCTTCTTCTTAATGAAAACTCCTGAACATGGTCCCAGCGTTACCAACAATCTGAGGGTACAACACACACTCCGATACAAACAAATGAACAAACAACACCCAAAACAGCAAAGAGAGAACAATTCCAAGGAAACAGGAAAAGAAGAAAAAAGTGAAATCCACCTCCTGACAAGATAAACGTTATCATCTTCCCTTGCACTGTAAGTGGATGAAGAAGGAGCAAGTTGCTTCTTGACCTGTTTTTTGCTTCTGCATAAAAATGAAAGGCCATATCTTCTAGTACCAATAAATGCCACCTTTTCTCTAAGTCACTAATTAGCTGACTGGATGAGCAAGGAACAGGTTCAGGTGACTCAAACAGTGATAAACTGATGCAGAATGATAGCAAGACTCAATCACAACCCAGCACTAATTACAGCTCTGTAGCACATACTATCACTCTGAACACAAAACAAGGATGTTAATAATACAGATTCAGCTGTGTGCTTGCACAAAATCCTTGTAAGCTTAATTTTCCAGGACTTAATATTTCAGTACTGCTTTGTAAAAGCATTCTAACATCATGTTTCAGTGGATTCATAAACAGCATTGTGTCATCTGAATGCCCATTGGAAGAGATAAAATGAATAGTGTCAGTTTAGATCATGCAGGGAGGAGACAACAATTTTCATAATATGGGAATTTAAATTATTGTATATCCACTACTAGCATTCCTGGTTTAGTAAATATCTGTCCTAGGTATAAGTTGCTTGGGATGTGCTTTAAAACATGATGAAATACCTTACTCTGGTATTAGTCAAAGAGTATTTGAACAGAGGGTTGTGTTTGCTAGCATAGGAAGAATAGGAAGAGAGTGAACACCATAATAATGAGTGTCAATATCACAAGTTTTAATACCATATTTGTTCAGTTCTAAAATATCAATAACTATTATCATCAACAGCCAGAACATTTCAACTACTAAAAACTGAAAAGAAAAACAAAGAAACAAACAAAAACTTACAAAATCGGAGTCCCTGGCATGCTGTTTGCACCATCAATAGCCTGAAACACCTCTCCTTGTATCCTCAGATAGCAGTATCAGATGATGCTAGCCATTATCCTGTCTTGGTACAGAATATCCTGCACTTTGGATCTACTGATTCCCTCAATGCAGTTTCAAAATGAAAAGCTTCTCTTCAGTCAGAGAAGTGAGAAAGCAGAAATGGGTCAAGTTACAAAATGTGAAGTAAATAAGAGTGAAGTTACATGACATGACTGAGTCAGCTTACTATTCTGACTTGGGTGGTCCTGCTTTTCCCTCCCCACTCCTGGCCCTGCTGGTCCACACCCTCTTACACCACATCAAACCACTTGGTAAGCTGATCCAACTTGTTAATCCAACAGAAAAGTACTCTCTTGAACTGACTCACCAAAGGGCTTGACAAGAGTGATGCCAAGGAGAATGTCTCTGGAGAGAGCAGAACCACCCCTTCTGGTGGCAGCAACTCAACACTGTGTCTTAAATGAACCACAACAGAAGAAAGCACTGAAGAAGGGCTCGAAAGGAGCACTGAAAGCAAACAGAAGGGCATGGAGTAAAATCCTGTGTCTTTGGGAAGAATGGAAATGCAAGAATAGACATCACAAAGCTCTTGGGATGAGGTAGACACTGAAGGGTGCAATGGCAGGAGAGCAACAAGACATTGGATCCTGTTATGCATCAGAGGGGGGCATAGGAACACAGGCACTGTCCTGGCAGAAGGAAGAATGGGTAGTGACAGAAAACATGGTACTGAGTCCACTGGAGTGTGGCAGCTCTTTGGGGTTCAGGCTCACAGTGCTTGTGTCTCTTGTGTGTGTCTGTAGCCAGCCCTGGCAAAGGTGAGCTCTTTGGGACACATGTGCTACTTTGACTTTTAACAAAACATAAGCTATAATATTGTATCCCAATTGTTCAAGAGGGAGGACACCATTGTTCACGCAAAAAACAAACAAAAATGAAGCCTGTCCCCATTCTTCTCAAGAAACTACCTCATCAAAAAAAAAGAAAGAACAAAAATCAAACCACTGAGTGTTATTGAGGAATACCACCTAGTCCGTCTTATCAGCTCAAAACTTCACTCACTTTTATCTTTTCCTTCCTCTCTTAAATTACTGAGACAGGTCTCTCTTTTCATAGCAGCAAATATTTTAATATCACTGTTTTCTTGGAATCTCCTCTACTTGTACAACTGCCTCCATAAGAAAAAGAGTTTAGGGGTATCAGAAATTGGGCTAGTCACCTGGAGAAAGGGAAAAGAAACTGCACCTTCACCCAAAGATAAAACATACAGGTTTTTAACAAATTTGTCTTTGCAGTTTCAAGGAACACTTAGTGAGTTCCTCTCTTCAGCTCTGGGCAACTGCTGCTAGGTAATCAGAATAATTAAAAAAAAAAAAAAGTGGAGACATTGTAACTCATTAAATAGCGCGATATATTGCAAGGCATGAGCTGAGGTATTCTTCTCAAGCTTCCAAATCCAAGGGGCACAGGGCAAACTGTCCTTGCCTACACCCCAGGGCATCCCTGTTCTCTTTTCCAAGTACAAGACCAGGCACTGGCAGAAGTAAGAACTACGTGCCTGGCAGCCGAAAGACGAGGAGGACAAAATATGATGTGCAATAAATCAGGTACACACAAAATAATCGTGGCAGGTCACATCATCCTAACACTGCTCGGCATTGTTTCCACCTTAATGATCTTTCAGCATGTCACCATGCTGAATCATGATGACAGAGGGGCAGGAAGTACATATTGGATGCAGAATGAACAGGTCTTTTTGTGATTGTGGTCCTATGAAGTGCTGGACTTTCTTTATGTTGGAGTCCTCTGTTCTCACTCTGGAAGACTTGTCTGCACTAAAATCAAGAAAAGTTTCTAAAGCAGTTCAGATAATTTTGACCTACATATAAATAAAACAGGAATCTCTCTCTATTTTTTCCCCAAAACTGCTTATTGATGTATCAGTGTGTGAATTTCAAATGGGTTTAAAAAATGTTCTTTAAAAGTAATTTTCTGTTCATAACTGGACTTTAAGCACCCTGAGGGCCTGTTGGCTTGCTTAAGTTAGAGGCCAAAAATGTACATAATTGTCAATCTTTAGCAAGACAGGGAGTTCTTTTCTAACCAGAGCCAGAAATACTCCCTCTGGAGAAATCTCACAAACAATGTGAAGAAAAAAAAAACCTTTTGAACTTGGTAAAAAGTTTAAAATGAGAATAAAACTGGAATGAGTTGGTCTTGAGCATTTTCTAAGCTATGCTGCATTTCCATAGCTTTACAGATAGAGACATCTGGAAGCAGAATTTTCAGCTAAAAAGAAAAAAACACCCCATTGTTTTGTATTTCACTAGCATAATTTATTTTCCTTAAACATGAATAAAATTATTACAGTAGGCAAAAATTTTAATATGTATAAATCTCTCTGGATCAACCCTAACCACATTTTTGGTGTAATAAAAATAGACTATATTCCCAGATATGAAAATGCATATAATTTTAGACAGATTCAGGGACAGCAAAACCAATTTTAGTTGAACAGCCTGGAGGAATCTCATAATATTAAAGACAGTATTAAACACAAGTTTACATAGAGTAATTGAGAATACTCATAATTCAGTCCATTACAACACTTATAAACTCAGATTGTAATGAAAGGTTTTTTCTTTAAACATTAGACCATTATGAGACTCAGATACAGCAATGTATTCTATTACTTTAATTTCAGCAAAAACTTTTAGGGAAACTCTACAATGGCATCAACAAGCACTAAGTAGAATAAGAGATGGTACAGGGTACTGCAGACTATTTTCAGGGCTCTGAGCCAAATTCTCTGTGGTCCCAAGTGCCCTTTGCCACTTCATAATATGGAAAACATCACGTTCTTGGCATATCAAAGCCTGGATCTTGAAAAGTTCTGAGACTCCTTCAGTTATGCTGCCCAAGGGATTTGAGGGGACCCTGTGTTTGGTCATGTGCTCCTCTGTAATGGCTGGCACTAGTCCCGCCAGGCAATAACCCCACAGCTCCAGATCACCTCTGCTGGGTGACCCTTTCCTTGCTTTGCAGAAACAGGGGCTAGGGGAGGTATGTGGGAGATGAATAAACCACACTAATCCTTTGAGAACCTCAGGAAAAGAGAGTGCATTCAACAAAGGAGCACTTGCATAGCCTTGTGGATGTACTCTGTACACTTTGTCCTGATTAGAAAGGAAGTGAGTTTAACAGAGAATCCAACCCAGACAAACAGTTCTCTCCTTTAATTTGGAAAATCTACAAACCTGTTACAGTTCACTTGCTAGTATGAAAAGCAAGCTTGAAAAATGGCACTGTTGAGACCAGTGAATAATGGTCTAAGTGGAATAGCAGCAGTCAGGCTGAAGAACATGGTGGAGTGGTCTGCATGGAGGAGTGCAAATGCTACAAGCCCCCAAGCTCTGACTCTTAATTATGATGCTGTTGTGGACATGCATCTGTCTCACTTATGCCTGACGCTACCAGCCACCACAAGAGGACATGTAGCTTCCAAGAGGCAGCAATGAAAAACTTAGCCTGGAGTCCAAGCACTTTTTTCCCCATTCACAGCAAAACTATCACAACATGAGATTACTTTTCATTTAAACTTTATTTCTAAACTGACTTTGTAACCTTCTATAATCTTGTTACTCTGCATTCCCCTTCTCCCCGGGCTTCAGAGGTTCTTTTTTGGTTGCTTATATAAACTCAGCGCTGCAGTACGCAAGCTATCTAAAGCACGGAATAAATGCAGCTATTATTACTGCATAATAAAAACAGAAAAGTTATTCATTGACCAACCTTTTTTTTCCCCTTTTCTAATAAACATATCAGATCCGTATCTAAGTGGTGATAAAAAACTATGACCTTGCACTAAGTTTATCCCACAACATCCTCATCACGACTGGTATTTCATTTTAAAGACTTTTCACTGCATTCTCTGCAAAGAAGTAGGTCTTAGCATTACCTGGTCATCAGTAAAGCTCTTTTCCAACATTCACTGACACAGACAAGGAATTAGCTATCTTAGAAAGGCCACTCTAGGGACCAACTGAAGAGTAACCAGCTGAAAAGAAAGAGAAGGAAGTCTCTTCCTCCTCTGTTCTGGCAACCATCATATTGACCATTTTACTTTGTATACCATATGTTGCTTTTTCTTGTGCTTTGCCCTTACACTGTCTTTTAAGGAACAAGCTCTTTGGCAATGATTAGAGTCTTATATATTTGGAAAACATTTCTAGCACGTTACAGACACTATTGTAATATAAATACTCATTGTCTTCCTGAGTTTCCTTACCACCACTGCTCCTCACCACAGCTTTTTCACTGTAAAACCACTGTAAAACAACCTTCATTAGGTTCTGTGTCACTGGCATAGTGCTGCAATAATAAGGCAAATGCTTCATACACTCAAAGATGGATTTTGCTGAACTTGGTATTTCTGTTGACCATGCTGTGAAACAGTGTGATGTCAAGACAACTTGAAGTAGCTTAGTTTTCACATTTGCTAATGTGTAAGACCTTTAATTGCATCCCAAAAGAGATATGGAAAAGATAGGGAAACAACGGAAGACTTTTGAAGCCAAATTAGCCTGTAAATTAATAACTATCATTAGATTTTAGCCAGGCACCATATTTGTTTCTTGGTCTTTTTCTTAGTTGTTTCATGGTTGAATGATCGACTTTCAAGTCTGTGACTTTCATTTCCATTGTGTTTGCTGAAGGAGTACACAACAAATGCAAAAGATTTTTAACTCTTCAATTTCTATCTGGCAGAACCCCACTGTTTGCATTTCTCAAGTTTTTGAAAATAATAGCCTAGACTCTCTTCTCATTTAGCCCAGTTTAACAATGCTGCAAGTCCAAGGAAATCAGCTGAATTAATCTCATCTTAAAGCATGCTAGAGGAATGCCTAAGCCTAGTATTTTTTACATACCTCATATACCTATAGCTGAAAGAAAAACTCTCTTAAACCTACATTAAAAACCTGTCCACTTCATGCTCTTGATTTAAAACTTGGTTTTAATCCTCTTCCTTCTGCCCTTACCACAAAGAAATTACTAATCTGGAATTTTGTTTCTGGTTTCCATCTTTTCCAGTTCATTTGCCACCTTTTTTTTTTTTTTTTCCTTTGGTGGTTGTTGCTGTTTTTAATTCACCCTTGGAGCTCACTAGTCATATTCACCTTGAAATTTTATCCACTGGGCTTTCATGACCTTGTCCCCTCAGTACTCCTTTTGCCTTTCTAATAATTCACCCTGGTTTTCCTTCTCATTTTTCACTTATGTGCTACAAGGCACTTGTACTTGGTACATTTTATTTCTCCTACATCCTTCATAGAGTACACTCAGTGGCTAACATTCCTCCAAGTCCTATTACTATGCCAATCTTAAGTTCAGTTCTAAAGGAGAGATAAGAACTAAACCACTTAATTGCATATATAAAGCCATCTCACTGTAACACAAGTATATTACAGTGTTAAACCTCACAAAAGCCCATGAGAAGCAAAAGCATTAATATTCCTCTTCTACAGTGGCAGAAAACAAACCACTTATCCAAAGTCATGTGGAAAGTGAAGTCCTGTGGCAGCCTCTGGGTTACCAATCAGAGGATTCATTTCACCTTTCTACCTCAAGATCTGTACATTGGCTCACGTATTTTACACTTCTTGGGCTTTAGAACGGATTTGCTTCACTTACAGGCACGCACCGTGCGCACCGTGTCTCACCAGCCCAGCCCATGGAGCGGATACTTGCTGTCTGTTCTGAGAAGATGGGCAGGAGAACACCCAGTCCAGGAGGAATCATTGTTCTGCCCCACCACACGGCTCTGAAGCACCCACCACCGTGTAGGGTTGTACTGCAGGAAACTGCACCACAAGCCAGCAAAGCCATGGTCAGTCGGATCAGTGGAAGCTTAAACATCACCTCAGAGGAGTCCAGATCCCCATGTGGCTTCTGACAACTGACGTGACTGAGCTGAGACCTTTGTCCCTCCACCAGCACTGCTCTGCCAAACGAGCTTCCTTTTTCCTGTCAGGGACTTCGCCACGTTCGTCACAGCACAGGCCCCAACTCCTGGCGTCGCCTTGTTTTGGCAGCTACATCAACTGGCTCCTTCTTCCTGCTTCTTGCTTTTTCTTTTCTTAATCAGCCTAGCTCCGGCCTTCATTACCACGCCGTTAGGCGGGACACAAGCCACGTGTTATTTCTGAAGGACATAGCACATGTCTCTCCCGCTCTACCTACCAGCTATCTGCCGGGAGTATTGCGGGGCCTACGGGAGTGACAAAACCTGGCCCTCCACTGAGGCCGGGTGCCGCCGCCATCCTGCCTGTCATTCAAGCCCCAGTGCCCAGCTTCCACGTCACCCACCGCTC
>VYXF01003480.1:233224-282622 GCA_013397295.1 Polioptila caerulea | reverse complement strand
GGGGCCGCGGCGGGCGGCGGCAGCAGCCAGGCAGGGGTCGGGAAGGGCGCAGCGCCGCCGTCCCCGGACGCCCCCGCCGAGGCCGCCCCGCTGACCAACAATCACATCGCCGCCGCTGCTGCAGCTGAGGCGGATACCCCGGCCGCGGCCCAGTCCCCGTCGCCCTCCGGGGAGGCAGTGCTGCTGTATCGGGACAAGTCAAACCTGTACCCGGGCGGCGTGCAGGCGGGGCCCGGCGGGGCCGCGCTGCGCCCCAACGGGCAGACCAAGTCGCTGGTGCCGCAGCGGCTGGCGCTGGAGTACATCGTGCCCTGCATGAACAAACACGGCATCTGCGTGGTGGACGACTTCCTCGGCAAGGAGCTAGGCGGGCTGGTAGCCGAGGAGGTGCGGGCCCTCCACCACACCGGCCGCTTCACCGACGGGCAGCTTGTCAGCCAGAAGAGCGACTCCTCCAAGGACATCCGCGGAGACAAGATCACCTGGGTGGAGGGCAAGGAGCCGGGCTGCCAGACCATCCGGCTCCTCATGAACAGCATGGACGATCTCATCCGGCACTGCAACGGAAAGCTGGGCAACTACAAAATCAACGGCAGGACGAAAGTGAGTGAGGGAGGGAGAGAGAGAGCTGGGATCCCGGTGCCGTCTTTCCCGCTGCTCCTGCAGCTCCTGCAGCAGGGGGGGCGGGAGCGGGGTGGCCGAGCCGGCGCTTCCCTGGGTGCGGGCGTGTGTGCGCGCACGTGTGCGGCTGTCTGCGGGGCTGCGTGCGTGTCAGCACGTCCGTCCGTCCGTCCGGCTGGCTGTCCGGCTGGCTGGCTGTCCGTGCGGGGCTGTGCGGTGCATGTGCGCCCGCTGCCGCTCCGCTCCCCGGAGCCGACTCATACTTCCGAGTCGTGTCCAGTTCTGTGCTCCTCAGTACGAGAAAGAAGCTCCTGTCTTCCTCTAGAGGGTCACAAAGATGATTAGGGGTTTGGAACATCTCTATCATGAAGAGAGAGTGTGGGAGCTGAGCCCTTTTGGTCTAGTGAAAAGAGGATAGAAGGGATCTCGTTAATGTATGTAAATATCTCTCAGAGGTTGATATTAAAAAGACGGTGCCAGACTCTTCAGTGTTGCCCAGTGACAGGACGAGTAGCAGTGGCCATAAACTAAAACAAGAAGTTCCCCCTAAACGAGAGGAGAACTTCTTTACGTAGGGGGTGGCAGAGCACTGGAACAGGCTGCCCAGGGAAGTCGTGGAGTCTCTATCAGGGAACATTCAAAACCTACCTGGACGCCTTCCTGTGTAACCTGCTCGAGGTGACCCTGCCTGGGCAGGAGGGTTGGACTGGATGGTCTCCAGAGCTCCTTTCCAACCCGAACAATTCTGTGACTCACAGCCGGCCACGCCGGGACCCCCAGCCTCAGCGGGCCTGGGCGCAGCCTCGACGGGCGGGTTGCTGTCCCGCGGGCAGAAAGGGTTTGTTTGCAGGAAAAGGTAATCTTGTTTATATTCCTGTGTTTTGTTAAAAACCCCTTAACCTGGAAACTTACCCACTAGGTGATGAGTATTGAAATGCGAATTCTTTCGTAATCTCCCGGAAAAAGCCCGGGTAACAGTGCTTTGACGGGCTTCGGGAAGCAGGGGGCTGGCTGCGAGGTGTCCTGGCAGTGGCACTGGCTGGAGAGCGTGGAACCACTTTTGCATAGCGTTTATAAGCTCGCATGAATGGGCCGGGTTTTGGTAAGTCTTGGCTCAGGATGTGGCCTGCCAGGTGCAGGACTTAAAAACGTAGTTGGGAGACCCACATCAGTGGATGAGTGCTCCGGTGGCACAATAGACCCGTGAGTTACAGTGCAGCACTCTAGCAAATGGTGTTGCGGCAGGCAGCGGAGTCACAGCCATGGAGCAGGGTGGCTTTGGGCAGAGTTCTTGTTTTGCTGTCATCAAGTCACTTTTCCACAGAAATCTTACTCCTTAGCTCTGTTTCGAAATCAGAGAACTGAGTCAAAATCTCCCATTGTATTAGCCTAATTTGCTATTCCCTTCCAGTCCTTTAAATAAAATTCATGCCCTTGGTAGAGAACTAGTAATGAATATTCATCAGTATCTTTTCAGTTAAAAAAAACAAACAAGGGGGTGAAGCCCCTTCAGACTTTGCTACCTCTGTTAAAGCATAAGGAAGCCAGTGAAATGGTAGGAGTCATCCTGCCGAGGTGGTTGCACTGTCACAGATGGACTGTTGTTGCTGCAGCTGCAGAATCTCAGCTGGTAGGAAGCTGCGGGAGGGAGGAAGGGAGAAACTTGACAGCAAAAAAACAGCCCTGGATTTGTTCAGGGCACAGGAAACTCCCGTGATAAAGAAAAGAGGGTGGGAATTTTTTTTTTTTTTGTAATGCTGTCTTTGCATTTCTTCCGTTGAACCAGTACTGTGCTAAAACTTTTCAATGGTGTAGAGTCCTCATAGATTCCTGCAGGACTTTTCTTAGCCAGGTTATCTTTCAGGCAGTCATAAATCTCTTCAAGGCTTCAAACTTGAGCTCTAAAAATCTCAGTGGTTTTGCTGGATTTCAATTTTATGCAGCAAAACAGAATACTACTTCTGTTTCTATGTGCAGTGGTATGCTTCTATGAAGAATAGGTGCTGGGGCTTTTGGAGTTGAAGTCCTGAATCATGCCTATAATTCCTGGACTACTTTTTTTTTACGTTCCTACTTGGTTTTCAGTCACTGCTGAAATCCCTCTGTTTGGGGGAGCAGAACAGGTACAGGGATCAGATCAGTAAAAGCATAATTCTTTACTCCTTGGTGGCACAGACGTGCATTACTTTGTTTTCTCACTTTCCATTGCTTATTTCCCCACAAAAGTCAGTGCTTTTAATGTGTAGGAAAACTCAGTTCTCTAAAATTCCAGCAAAAGCAGAATAGAAACTATCATTCACTCTCAGATTTACCTCAGAGTTGAATAAACAGAAGCAGATGATACCTAGAGAATAACTTGTGTTATAACCATATTGCTTGTAACCCATTGGTAGTGTTGGCATTGAACTTGCCATCATTCTATAAACTGTCTAGAAGCAGTGTATGAAAAAGCAAGAAGAAATTAGTCTGAAGTATATATGCCCTGAATCTCTTGGCTTGTAAACCTGCCTGTCAGGGAAACAGCTATGACATGTTAATAGGATCTAATTCAAGCTGATTTACATTCACCGAGACCCGTCAATTAAGGCAAAGAACATGAAATAAGGTAAAATGTTGATTGTGAGCTAAGATTTTATATTTTAAAGTCTCTGCTAGGTGTTTTCTCTAGACTACTTGGGCCACCTAGAACTGATCTACTTAAACTGATGTGCAGCTTCTACCCCGTCCTGAGTGTCAGCAAATTACTCTCCAGCCTGAAAGATATCTATACAGCAGTAGTTATAAACTAGCCAAGTACCTTTGAGGTGTGTAGAGAAAGCAGAAAGTATAAGAGAATGGCTAACTATTTACTCATCTTGGAAGTCCTGACTTACTGCATTCCTTGCTTTTGTTCTCTTTCTTTCCAGACACTGCTTCCTTCTTTTCTCTAGCAGACCGTGGCAAATACTTGCATATTTGAGCTCTAGTGTCTTTCTCCTACTTCCTGTTATTTTCTAGTTTTTTCTCCTTTCATCTTTTCATAAATTCTCTTTTTTTTTTCCTTTTCTTATCAGTTGCCACATTTGTACATGCATGTATTTCTGTTTCCTGCCTGTCCTGTTCTTACATAGCTAGTGGAGATAAAAGCCATCAAAATCAGGAAAAGAAACCATCCTGAATCTCACCCAGGTGAGGAGGTTTTTCCTCCTTCTCCATATTGAGCCTGAAGAAGGGGTTAAGGGTGGGGGCAGGTTTATGATTTTTTTTTGCTAGCTTTCTCTTTCCCATATTGTGAACTCTGCTGGTCTGAGGCTTACATCCTTTACTGGTTCTGGAGTAATACTGCAATATCCCAGTTGTGGACTGAGTTCCTAATAATCACCATATAACCAGACATCTGATCCATCACCTATTCCTCTTTCTGCTCACCATTACACCCAGTGTCAGCCGTCTCCAAAACCCTACCCCCTGCCTTTTGTTGGAAAGACATTAAATAGACAGTTTGACAGGCCCTGTTGCATCCTTTTAGTTTTTCCTTCATTTCTACATCTAGAAACCTGTCAGGAGACCAATCCTGTTCAAATTGCTGCATTTTCATGCTCTCCTCTCTACTAGTATGCTAGTGGCGCCCACTGGTTCTAAGCCACCTGTTGCTTAAAAAATTGCTTTATTTGTTACACATCGTGCAAACTTGCTTTTCTGCTTTTTCTGGCAATTGCTTATCTCTTACTCTGGAGATCCTGGAGTTTTCTGAAGACCTAGGGGACTCAGGATGCAGACTATTCTGACTGTGCCCTATTAAATTAGATTCTTTCAAAGTTAGTAATGCTTCTTAAGAAAATAATTCTCCAAGAGTGAGTGGATTTCTCATACCCTACTGTTAGCTTTTTTATAAACTGGACAGAAGAGGCTCTCTTCTCTTGCCACTTACTTATGTTGCAGCTTTTCTACAAACATGTTGGATTAATGTTACCAAGTAAAAGTAAGATTTATGGATATTCTTTCCACTGTATCTTATTCTACAAAATATAACTGTAAGCATGTGTGGCAATAAGAAGACAAACAAAAAATAAGAGATATGGAATAAGAACTTGGCAACCAAACAGGTCCTGGAAAGTGATGATAATACCAAAACTCTGGTAGAAGAAAGGAAAGTGAGCATAGGGGCAGGTGTGCAGCTTGGGAAAGTCCTGCTCTGACTGGAGGACCCAAGAGCTGGAGATAGGGGCTTAGGAATGTCTGTGAAGTGGAGGGCTTCCCTTCAATTTACTTGTGGCATGTGCGATTACATTGATCCTCCTGTATCATGCTAGAGATCATTTCACTATCACACCGTGAATTTATTTCTTGGTAGGAAACTTACTGATCTAATTGGTTGCTAGTAAGTGACCTCATGTGTGGGTTTGAATTTGCCACTGAGTTGAGGGAAAGTGTGGGTATGTCTCTCTCAGTCTCCCAGTCTTCACTTGAGCTTTGATACAGAATATGACCAATACTCATCCAGATCTGTTGGTTCTTTCTCTGACATCAGCGCTTCTGTTGATGATGTTGTTTTCTTGTAGATGAGTGTGCTGGTCAGCAAAGGATTGTGTGGTGATTCATGGATACACAACAGCCCACACACAGTTCTTAAATCCCTGTTGGAGTAGAGCCCTGACACGTGATGACTGTAGTTTTCATTTGTATTTCTTCATGTACAAGCCTTTTGGATCCCTGGTGAAGCAGATGATCAGAAGACTGACTGGGGTTTCTCCTGCAGATGATCTTTTGATTGAGCAGCACAGCAGCATCCAGAAGAGACTCTTGTTTACAGCCAACTTTACCATTACTGAGATTCTGACAGGTTCTTCTACTGGAGAAAATTACAGAGATCTTCTGGTTTCTGAAGGGGCGGCTGTGTGGTGATTGCAACTTCGAGGTGTGGTATGAATATAGTGTGTCCAAGGGTGGGAGGCACCACCTGTGACTGCTAGAACTTCTGCACACCCCTGTGTGTTAGACTGTAGTTCAGTGAACGTTTTGGGCTGGCAGTGCTGGAGAAGGAGCCACTCTTCTTTGCCAGCACAAGTATTTACATGACCATCGTGTGAACTGGTGTGGGGAGCTGATCCATCTGAAAAATAAACTGGCAAAAGAAGTGCTCCTGGTTCAGTGTTCGGATGTTTGTGCTGGCACAGAGGACTGGCAGATGGTGAGACTTTCTTTCAGCAGCAATGCAAATTTATGCCAGTTTAAAGTGTTTGCCAAAATACAGCCTTTAGTTTAGCACTTGGAGTCTGATTCTCCCAAAATTTGCCCTTGAAAATTCAAACGCAGTTGAAGAAATCTTTGCTAGCTGTTTTTTTTCTTTCTTTCTTAACTTTTCTTTTTTTGCTCTTTTGTTTTCAGTGTAAGACTTGGTTCTAGCCATCAGAAATGTGTTCTTCTGTTTTTCAATAATCTTTCTTACAACAATTTGATACAGAAACTTTGCTCATCTACCCACCAGGTGATCCCATGTAACATGTACAGTGGAAACATGTATTTTCTCCAAATGAAAACTGATTTCCCCCACACTCTGAGCTTCAAAACCAACCTACTCTTAAGCTTATTGGCTGTTCCTATCCATTATTCTAGAGTTTTATTAACATCAAAGATGTTCTGGACTTCTCTGTTTTGAGACAGCTGGATTGGCACCATCTGCCATGAACAGTGTGCTGCAGCTTGCTGCTGTTTGCTGCTGGTCAGGAAGGTCCCCACTGAGCACCATTTCCTTATGGTGGCTCCAGTACTTGCTCTTCTTCAGGGGCTCTGTCTAATATGAGCAGTTTCAGTACTATTTCACATGTCATGTCGTGCTCATTTCCTCCCTGTTGCCTGGTGCATTAGGCTGTAAGACAGTTGTAGGAAATTCTGGGTTGGTGGGTTGCTTGCTTCTCCAAACCATTTTTGACTGTAACTGGAGTTCATGTTTTTCAGTTGTTGCTCTTCTGGAGATAAGGAACCTGTAACATTGTAGTTTGTGCTCATCAGTGATTTCAGTACACTGTGGATAATTAATTTTTTCCTGTCAGTGATAATCAATGATTTTTTGACCATGTTGCTACTTTGATGTTCTATGCTGTCTCCTCTACACAGAATTGGCTCATTTAATACTGCCTAAGAATCAAGTGGGATGCTTCTCATCATATTTGTACAGCTCAAGAGGAAGAGCTATCTTCCCTTCCCTGTGGCCTCTTGGACTGAAATTCTTTGCAAGTGATGTCCTGCCAAGTCACAGGACTGTCTGAACGGCAGTTCTCAGATCTCTGGGGTAGTTGTATCAGTAACCTTGACTGGTTGGTTGAGAGATGTTTTCCTTTTTTCTAGATAGTTCTTAATTTTTGAATAGGCTGCTACCTATTTCCTGAAACAATAAATCGGCAGCATGTTATTCTCTTCTGTGGTATTTACCATGTTCATTAGATTTGTCATTCAGTTGGATTTAGCCTGTCTTTGTTCATGTCTGGTGGCTCTTGGCTTGAACACGCTAGGTTCTGTTGGAATTTTTCAGGATACTGTCTTTCTAGTTGCTTCTGTGTTGTTCTGTACTGGCTAGTGCATATGTTTTTACCTCTAGGTATGTACATAATGTACTTGAAATTTAAATAAAGGCTTTTTCCTGCTGCAGATAGGAAACTTGTTATTAAAGGGAAACTGATGCTCTATATAAAGCAAAAATTTTTTCTTGCCTATCTGGAGACTAAATAGTTTCTCTTTAGACTCCTTAGAGAGCTCTTGTACAAAGACAGAGCTTTTTTCAGTTCAGAAATTAATTTTGGGACTGTTGTGAGTGGGTTGCTTAGTGAATTCTTCAGTAGGACATTCGTGGGGCTCCCTGGCTCTTGTGCTGCTGTATTTTGTTACTTTTCCTTGAGGGAGTGACTGCAGACAATGCAAGGACTGTACAAGTGTTTTTTGGAAATCAACATATTCAGATTATATCAATTCAAGTTCTTTATTCATTGACATGTTTTCTACACTCCACTAAGAAAACAGTATTTTGAAAGCAGTTTTTTTCGTGAATAGAACAGTAGAGTTATTTGACTCTGCAGTTGCTATTGAGTGAAATAATCATTATTTATTATAACCTTTTTGTCTTCTGCATTTGTGACTTACTTAGACCCTTCAGAAGGACTAATGCTAGTCTTTGAGGCCTTTTGGGAAAGTCATTTGATGCTGATGAAATCCTTGTAAACTCCTTTGAGTTTCTGAAGCTTGTTGGTTAATCATGGGTGGTCAGGCATATTTCCAGCACAGGCTTGTGCCAGAATTAGCTGGTAAGTGGCAGTCGTAAGCTTCAGGTCAAAATCCACTCACTGTTCCAGGGCAGTGTCTGTCAAAAATAGAGCAATGCTTTTATGCACGTAACAGCTGCTTACACTTGAAGACTTTCTTGTTCTTTGGTATTTAACTTCAAACTGCTTGAGAGTGTTTTTGTTAGCGCGTAGTGTTACAAATAGGAATTGGGAAGAAATGTGCGTGCCGGCACGTCTGTGCAGAGGTTGTGTGTGGAGGTAGGGTGGTCATCGATACCTTGTGTGCATGGTGCTCTGACAAAGAGACCAGGTCCATACCTGTAGGGTAACTAATGGGGCCTAAAGAAAAAAGGGTTATTTAATACACAAGGATTAATTTTACACATTAATTTAGGCTCAGACCAGCTTAGAGCACATAGCTTAACCATGAAGGCATTCTGCATTGTAGAAATTATGTCCAGCTTTGAGGAGATGCTGCTGTCACCTCAGTGTGCTGCAGTGAGAGCAGAGCTTGCGACTGCCTTACTTTGTTTCAGCAAAAGCAAATATGATGTTGAAAATTATACAAAGGTGAATGCAGTGAGGGAGTTTTTCCTTTTGGTCCTAGCAGAGTGGAGGAATTGTTGCATTGACTGTAAAGTTATAAAATGCACTACATGCTTAAGATTTCAGGGCCTTATATGTATTTGCTTGGTCTGGCTTATTTTTCCTGGGTTTTGTTTGTTTTGTTTGATTTGTCTTTTTGTATGAAGATATTTTAAATCTGTTTCCAGGAAGAGCTTGTGTCATCAATTCACATCAATTTGTTCCGTCGATAGCTTGAAATTTTTGGTGAGGTGGCAGAGGCTGCAGGATTCTCTGCTGGGCATAGTCTTGTGGTTTGCTTTTCTTCTGGTATGCCAGGGTCTGTTACCTTCCTGCTTGAATGGGTCAGATGGCTGCAGTTAAATAGTTAAAACAGTCTTGAAGTTAATTAAACAAAAAAGTTTCAATAATGGTTTAGCCTGGCTGTTGTGATAATGTGGAATTTAAATTGCTATAGATTAAACACTTGTCCCAACTTTGAGGCAGCAATCCTCTATGTTTAAGTTCTCTGTGCTGTGAAAAAGTCCAGGGAGGCAACATGTGTACGGTTTCCAAAGCAGTTTATCATTGGTTAATAACATATCTCTCTTGTTGCTGTTCTCTGTCCTGTTCAAGCATCTGTTCAAGCAGCTAAACCTTGCTGTGGATGCCAAGATCCCTCAACAGCTTCTGCTGTATTCGAACAGTGTGTGGTCTGTTCTCTGCTGAAGGCATTGGGCCCTTCCAGTTTCAGTGGTTGCTGCATTGTTGTTCAGGCAGCTGGCATGCAGCCTTACTGCTGTGAGAAAGGAAACTGTGGCCAGTCGATAAGGGCATCTTAAACTGACTCCTTTTCAGCTGGCACACTGGATGATGCCCAGTGAAATAGATGCTGCCTGAATCGTACCTCTGTTTGGCTTAACCTTATTTGTGTGTGCTTTGGCCCCTCAGTGACAGCGCATCAGCCAGGCAGTAGGGGCTGTTCCTAGTGGTGGATTTGCTCTTTCAGCTCATGCAGGGAGATGCTGAGAGAGCTGGGGCTGTTTATGTGGCAGAGGAGAAGGTGTGAGGGGACCATACCAGTATGAAGAGATACCCAATGGGAGGAGTGAAGGAGAGGGAGGCAGACTCTTGGCAGCAGCGCTCAGTGGCAAGGCAGTGGGTATGCTGAGATGCAAGAAATTCCATGGAAACATAAGAAACGCTTTTTCCATTGTGATGAACCAAGAAGCAGGTTCCTGCAGAGGTTGTGGAGTCTCCATCCTTGGAGATATTCAAAACCTGATCACTGGTCACCCTGCCTGCTCTGGGTGACCCACCTCTGAGCAGTGGGCTGGACCACATGATCTCTAGAGGTGCCTGCCAACCTCAGCACTCCTGTGGAAAAAAAAATACTGCAGTTTGAAATGGAAAAGATCACAAAATTTGGCTTGTTTTGTATCTGTAAAAATATTTTTTTCCAGCAATGGCACTGTCAGTATAAGTCCTGCTTATTGCATCTCTGAATGAAGTTACCAGGAGTCTGTCTTCCTACTAGTGGTCATTTGCTCCTTAAAGGATCATTGTGGTTGAATATGCCAGTAATGTAACTGTTTGAAATATTCCTGCCTTGGATCCCTTTTGGTTATCCAGGTGGTCACTTTTACTAAGTCTGTGCTGCTATCTCTTTCCTGTTTTCTCCTGAGTTGTCTGTTTTTCCATTCATTTGTGCATATGCTCATAGTACAGTCCTTTCCTAGCACAGCTTGCTGATAAAAAGCATGTGTACACTTCACAAGACTGATTTAAGCAAAAGTTTAAGAAATTAAAGTCAATTACCTGTAGGGAATTTGTACTTTCTCTCCAAAATTATTTTAAAGTTCTATATGTTCCTGGGTCTACTTCTGTACTGAGAGGGCATAGTGCAGCAGGCATAGTTATCCTTTTCTAGCAAGACAGACAAAAATGAATGTGCTTTTTCAAAGCCACAAGCTACCAAAAAGTGCTTTACTTTTAATATTTCATATAATTTTACTTTATTTATGTAGTAAATTTGTGACAAACATCTGGCCAGCATTATTTTTGATACATTTTAGTTTTATTTTACTTAAGAAAAGTTCCACCCACTCCATATTCAAAAAAGATAAGTGTGAGGAGAGAACATTTGAGCTGGTAAGGGTCAGGCTTATGTATTTTGCCAGGCTGTTGCATAAATCAAAAACCTACCGCTCTCAAGTTACAATCCTTACCTCTTCCACCTACCTTCTAGTCTTTTTCTTTCCTCTGTATTCCCCACACAAACTTGCTGCTGCTGCCCGCTTCCATCCTGCCTGTGCTCCCCTGGGGACCTTGCTCTGCAATGGTGTGTTCCTTTCCTGTTGGGGGAGAGGGGAAGGGAGGAGGAACTGAGAAGGTGCTGAGAGAGGCCGAGGGGTGCAGAGGCCGGGGTTTGCCTCGGCTGCTGCTCTCTGCCAGGTCCAGCAGTTGCAGGCACCCTGTCAGTGGCCTGTGCTCCGCAAGGACTGCGTTAGCGCGATAAGAGCCGTGTGCCTCTCAGGAGATGACTGCTTGGCCATCCCCACCATCTATCTAGTGGGAAATTGAAGCCAGATGGAGTTGTGTTCATCTCAAGTGAACTTCTGTATGAACTAGATGCTAGGCCCTGAACTGTACGTTAAAGCTAAGTATTTTTGAGGAGTATCCAATCTTACTATAAAAAAGCCCTAAAACTTCAGACCATTTGTTCTTATTGTTCAGATGCAGAAGACCCAGTCTGCTCAAAGCTTACACTGTTTTGCACTCGGGCTAATTTGCTTTAAATTCTACAGGCTGCCTTATGTTTGCCCAGTGGGAGCTCTTCATTATCAAATGTCTGTTTCACAAGTATTTGTCATCAATGTTTATACTATTATGTAGTTGTTGTAAATAATCAATAACTGTTCTGTGTATAAGGCTTCAAAGTGTATATAAAATTATGTTCTCTGGCAATCCAGGAGCTCTGAGACAGAAGTTGTGTCTAGACCATTGCCTGTAATACGTGCAGATGGATGGACACATTTGCCATTAATTTATGTAATCTTGTTTTAAAAGCCATTTGTACTTTTGGCCTCTGTAACATCCTGTCACAGAGAGTCCTGCAGTTTGATTAGATGGAAAAGGAACTTCCTTTTGTTTAAAACTCACTGATGGTGATTTCAGTGTCTCCTAGACTGTATTGTGGAAACTCACTTCCCAGTAGTTTTACTTTTCATATTTTTAAAAAAAGCCTGGCATTTGCTTGCATGCATTTTTTTCAGCTGACACAGTTTCCCTCCTAAATTGAAGAATTGTAGTGTTTTTAGTGTTTATCAAATGTGTACTGTTTCACGATTCTAGTTATTCCTGCTGAACTTCTGTACAGCTTTTCTGGTTCTGCTGATCAAGGTAAGGCAAGCAGAAGCACAGTATTTAATGTACAAATATATCCTGATTTTGTATGCTGGCAGGGTGATGTATTCTGTGTTGCCTTTCCTTGTTTAGTGATTTATGACACTTTAGTTGCTTCCTCTGCTGTGCTGAGATGAAGTTCTTGAGAGAACAGCCTGCATTTACTATTTTTTTTTCTAAATTGATGGCATCCAGTTTAGAAGACATCACTATATAAGAAAGCTTTTTTTCCGGTATTTCTTCGTGAAATACTCTTTCCTGAATTTCACCTCCATTTTGTTGTTTAGGCAATTGATACCATTTTCCACCCTTCTGTGTGCCTTTCTTCAGCCAGGGCTGGGAGGGACTGCAGCATGTTTAGGTGTGCAGGTAAACACCAACACTCTGCTCCTTCACCCCCTTTTCCCAGGTCATACAGAAATAGTACAGTGGAATAGTACTCTGGGAATCCTGCTGGTAACACCACATTTTTCACTAAAAGGCAGTTAGTTTGCTGTAGTGAAATTGAAACTGGAATTTACTCTTTTATTGGTCTTTCCTTTGCCTGTTCCATTATTACGAAATGCCTTGGAAGTAAGATCCATGCGTCAAGTGCTTTATATTTAAAAATGTTTAATGTTTGCATTAGAATTGATGGGTTGAGTAAATCTGTATTAAATCTCCACTATAGCTTGGACAAAATTGCATGTAATGTCTCTTGAAGGCCTCCTAACACCTGGCACAGACTCAAGAACAACACAGGAGTTCCTATACTGGAGTTCTGACTTTGTCATTTTCCTTAGTGAAAATAGAAAATGGGAGTTGTCTCATTCATGAGCCAAGGCTATGCCAAAATTATATCGTGAGAGGTAATAAGATAAACATACATTATTTTTACCTGTTTAGTCCTATAGCTTTATGAAGGTCCTTGTAAACATGGAAAATAATATTCCACTGCAGGACATGAAATGTAGATGAAGATACTAACAACCAGCTTTATTTTCAGTTTAATTGTCTCATATAGCAACTTGAATTTTGTAGATTTCTAGTTTTTACTGTATCTTCTACTCTTTCTACATTCACATCCTACTTTGAAGGAACACACCCACTCAAAGACAAAGCTAGTAATAAATGATGCTTCCTTACCATTGAGATTTAGAGTTCTGCAGTTCAACTTAGAATAGCTCCATATTAAAACCCCAGAGAAAACTTGCCTTTGAAGAGCAAAAATTCCAATGCACTTCCCCCCCCCTCCCCGGCCTTCCTCCCCCTGACCCACCCTTTCCCTTTGGGAACAGCTTTCTGGAGGGAGTGATGGAATTCTTCAGGGGCTCAGTAGAGAAGAGAATTTGCCAGTGATGGGAAGATGGAGTGCCTTTGAGAGATTTTTTTCCTTTGAAAAATCTGTTACACTTTTTTTTCGTCATCTAGCCTTCATTTTTAAGGAACAGTTATCTTGGTTTGGGAACCCTTAATTAAGAGTTGTCTTTACAGAGGAAATAAATTCTTGTTTTCTGGGGTAACTCTCAGTTGTCTTTGTGGTAGCTATTCCACATTCCTTGTATTGATGGATCCTGGAAATAAAATGTATTGGTCTTTTTATTGATTTATGTGTGTACCAAGCGGGGAAATAAGTTGATCAATAGGCTTGAGGGCAGAGCTGGCATTCAGAGAGGTAAGTAGCTTTTTTCAAGGCCACTCTGTGCAAACATTTTACCTGGAGTACAGATGATGCAAGCAGCCTTCTGCTCGCAGTGGGTGGATATGAGAGCAGCGCTATGCTTGGAGCAGTGGCTTTTTTCGTGTCTTTGGTTGCAAATCTGTGTGCTGAGAGTAACCTTCGATGTCCAAGATGTTTTGTGGTGTGGTTCATTAAGGGGCTGGAATACACCCAAAAACAATTACAGCTGAAGCCTGCTGAGGTATCTCACTCGTTAGTGCTTGCAGCTTGATTTCATGGGGTTAGGAGCAGGGCAGTCGCAATTAAAACCCGTGCTGTGGGACTTGCTTCCTTCATTGCTGCAGCACATGGTTGGCAAGTGCATCCACTGTCCACAGGTCCTTGCCCACTCCTCCCTTTCCTCCCTGTTCTTCCCTACAGCCTTTCTCTGGCTTCAAAATCAGCTTTCTTCTTCTTGGTTGCCCATCCCTGAACAAGTGTGACTTCAAGAGGATACAAAGAAAGTTTTGGGATCTGTAGTGGCTTTAGTATAAAGATACAGGGCCATTTAGTACACATAGTTGAAATTAGTAAATCAGTTGGCTGCCCGTAGATAATTTCTTGGTGCAGTCTCCTATTTAGAAACTGCTGCCCAGTGTTGGTGTGCAATACTAGATACATGTTTTAGGAGATCTGTTGTTTATTTTCAATAATTATGTAGAAATTTTATTTAAAAATATGATTTCTACCTGGAAGACTATTTCTGCCAATCCTGAAATCTGAAGTAATTGCTTGCTGACTTATACAGAAAACTAGAATCTAGGATTCTTGGAATTGGCTGCTGTTCTGTTTCTTCCCTAGTTCTCGTGATACTCAGCATTACTTTCCCCCTTTTAATAATGCCGACTTTTGTCAGTGTTGCCATTCCTTCTGGTGTCTGCTTTCTTCATCTGCCTTTCATTTCACTGTACATTGTCTGTCCATCAGTAATTTCCACTGCTGTTATTTGAGTTGATGATGAGCTCATACCTTGGGTATGAGTTGTTTCGGGTTATTTGCAGACTGAGGCAAACACTTTGTCATCCATTAAGCTCTTGCCTCTTTTTTTTCTTTTTTTCTTTAATTGGCACAACATTAAGCTGGGAACAGGCTTTACTTAAGCTCTGCAGATCTTGCATGTAGGTTGCATAAATATGTGCTGTGGAACAGTCCTCTTGGTCTGACATGACACCTCTGATCTAGGCTACTATTGCTAATCCCTGCAATCTCTCCCCAGTGAGTACTGTAGATTGCAAAGCCCTAGCTGTCCTTTGGTTTGCCAGGAAAGTTTCTGCTGATTGGATTTTTAGGGGCATAGAGATAAACCTTTCTGTAGAACCACAAGAAAAGGAGGTGCGTGTATCTTGTCTTCAAATCCATTATTTCTAGATGGGGTGTGGAATAGTGTGCTTCTCTTTCTTACTAAATGCAGTGCTTTTAAGAAGCAAGTAAGTGCTGGCTGCATGATAACACAGCTGATGCTGAGACTTTTTACTTTCTGTGTGAGTATTTGAGGGGAGAGGTCCTGGTTCTGTGCTCTTCTGAATGCCTTGGAAGAGGAAGGGGAAAAAGTTTCAGTGACAAGTTGTTAAAAAGGAGTTTTCTTGTTCCTGTTTTGTACACCATGGNGGTCCTGGTTCTGTGCTCTTCTGAATGCCTTGGAAGAGGAAGGGGAAAAAGTTTCAGTGACAAGTTGTTAAAGAGGAGTTTTCTTGTTCCTGTCACGTTTTGTACACAATGTTTTTTTTGCTTACATCACCACTTTGTGTGGAGTTTGGATTCTGCCACCTTCTGATTTTTAGAATGGGAAATTTGGAATTTGAGGTTAGCATGTGACTTCTAACCACAATACTTGTTCAGTTATAGACAGTCATAACAAATTTGATTGACAGGAGCCTTGTCACTTAACATTAACAGGCTTTTTAGCTGTTGTTCACAGGAAAGGACTAATCTATAGAAAAGCCTACTTGCCTTTTAGGAAGGGTGATTAATTCAAGATTTTATATATATATAAATAAATAAAGTATTTTTGTTGTTGAAATAGTGGCAAAGATGAAAAGACGTAACTTCTTTGATTGGATTGGTTTTCTTCATAGCAGCTTCCTAATGCCAAGTATAAACAGACTTGGAACAAACCAGATGGGTCCATTTTAACCAATTTATAGTTGATATTGCAGCCTGTTCTATTTTTTCCGAGGCATGAGAGTGATGTGTTTTTCCATCAAGCTGGTCTCCTGGGTTGTGATCAATGGGGAGACTGGGAAAAAGCCTGTTGAAGCAGCACCAAGGAGGTCCTAACCTAGAGATGATCTTGTTGCTGCCATAAACATAAACTCACTGTATGGTCAGCTGAATTGGCAATTCAGAAGACAGCAGGGTTTTTGTATTAGCCAGACAAGCACAGTCAGTTTCCTCGGGTGTTTTTTTCCTCCCTGGAGTCAGTGTTGGGTACGTTCAGATCTTTCTCGTGCTCACAAGGCCACATGCTCCTAGAGAAAATACATTGCATTCCTGAGCCACTCTCCTCCAGGAGCTGCACTGAGCCAGCACAGCCTCCCCTTTGCAGTGGAATGCCTCTTTAACCTGGAATGACATGGCTGGCTCTGCTGGGACATACACGAGGGCATGGTTTGGGAGTCACTTTTCCGACTCGGCGTGCCAACGTCAGCACTCCTGCTCCTGGTGTTTATGATCAGCCTGTAGTGCTGCGTGGCCTCAGCTGTTCCTCAAGGCTTTGCCCAAGGACTCGTGGGAACTGAGACGACTGGAATACCAGCAGATTTGTTCAGTGCCTGTGTACATTTGAACTGGATACACTGGGTGATCTGGTTAAAACAACAAAACCCCTAAGTGTTGTTTGTGCCAGCCCTATTACAGGACTGTGGTGGAATTGTAAAGAAAAGCTTTGGTTGAGACAGTTTATGTGTGAAAGCCCATAAAAAGTAGCATGGGCAGAGTCAGCATTTCTTGCATTTAAATTGTAGGTGGTTTGAAAGCATATTACAGGCTGCTCATTGCTGCTTGGCTTTAAACCTTAGTCAGACTTCTGTGTAGCGCTAATATAAGTTAAATCTGTCCATAAATAAATGTCTAATAGCATTTCAGTGCATAGTTACTTCTTTTTCTGTTATATATAAATAATTTCAAAGAATTGTCTGGACTCTTAATAGTAGGAGTGAATGCTGTAGTGTATGTTGTGAAGTTTGGAATTCTGTAGGCATGCTGAATCATGTATGTCCCCTTGAAAATAGCCTTAAAACTTGTTTGAAAACCATTCTCCTTGGCATACTGTTTATGACAGTAAATCTTTCTGTGGTTAAAATCTAGAGATGGTACCTGAGGCCTAGATTTGGATATTTTCCTGCATCTACATGAACATTTACTAAACTTACAGAACTTGCACTGCACAAGTATTTCCAAGTATCTGGCTAATCATAGTACTAAACACACAATCCTGTTCCCATGCAGTTGTGCAACATTCAATTTATATAAAGATACCTTTCCTACAAGCTAAATTTTGGTTAGGTGGCTATTTTGTTCCCTAAAACAGAAACAAAATTGCAGTTTTAAGTAAAAATGAATCTCTCTCCTAGTAGTTAGCAAAATGATTGTGTATGGTTTGTCTTCTCTAAGAAAGAAATTCTAGTCTTCACATTATGTATCATTTTGAGGAGAGAATGGCGTAGCTGATGAGTGACATTCTTTACATGGCAAATTTCTCAGCCGTTTACTTTCACAGATAATAGAGTAAGGTTTGGTTTAAAAAGAAGAACAAAAAACAACCACCTCTTGCCCACCCTTAATCCTTAGTGTTTCTTCCTTCGCAGCCTCTCCTGGTGCTAAGAAGTCCCCAGCCTTGATGTTTGAGCTAATGTGCATGCTTTGCTTTTAAGGTAGTGTGACACAGCATCATTAAGATTGAAAAAGACCCATTAAGGTTGAGTCTAGTTGTTGTAGAAAGTTTACCCTGTAGATCTCCCACAACTGAAAAAATTCACTGGTAATACGTAATACATAAATCATATAAAAATAGGTAACTGTGCTTTTTCATGTGTTGTGCATCAGTGTGTCTGCTGATGTCATGTGGTTGGCTCTGGAAATCTGATGTGCACAAAGTGCTATCAGAGTATATTTTAAGTGATATAGCTGAATGAGACGTAACTTCTTACTGTTTTAGTCCACTGTTGTAATTTGCTTTAAGGTCATATTGTTTTCAGTTCTTAAAGATGTTTCTACTCTGTGCCCTTTTTGAATGGGCAGTGATAAAAGTAGGAAGTTGAGTAGTCTCATGTGAGAGCAGAAAGCTCTGCCCCATCTTGGGGGAAAAAGTTTCAAAGTACTTATTTTCTAAATTGTTTGAATAATTTCAAAGCAATTATGGTATTAAATTAAAAACAGACTCTTGAAATTTGTGTTGACTGACTGATCTCTCTGTCAAATTTTTATACAGCACCGAAACAGTGAGTCATGAGTCTGTTTCTCTTGAAGAGAACAGGGAGTTAGCCGTGAAGGCTTGCCAATTCTACAAACATTTGTAACATTATTCAACAGCCGTTGGAATATGAAATGTATTGGTCAACTTATTTAATCATACTGTAGACAGATTTATACTGAAACAAATCAAAGTATGCTTTAGACCCTTCCTAGCAGTAAAGCCGAGTGTTGTGTTTGCTCCTCAGCTTTTAGGAGAGAGCTTTCTGCCTCTAGTGACAGTGATTGTCATCTACTTTCTTTGGGAAGCCTCAGTTGAGTATACCTGGGGGATATACAGTAGGCTTAGATACCAAAACTATCAGAATGTGTTAGGCTGAACGTTAGGGGAGGGAGCTAGTATTGCTTTGGAGCACTGACATATCTTAGATGTGCTTATATAAATGCTTTTTTTTGCTCTGTTTTGTTTTTGGGGGGGAGTGGAATGCAGGTGGTTTCGGCTTGAAGACATGGTCTGTATTCAGAGATGTGTTAGATAGACTTCACTTTTTTTTTTCTTTTTTAAAATTTTTTTTATTACTCTATTTAAGCCAGTGCACAGCTCTCTGTGTACATTTTTAGATTTGAATTCCATTTTATTTTCCTGATAAGCAATTAGATTAAGTTAATGGACACTAGGGCTTCATAAGATGGAAGGACTGCAGGTGTATTTGCAGTGCCTTCATTGACTCAATTTTAAAACAGCGACTTTTGGTTAAACTGGAGCAATTTTGAGAATAGGCACATCCCGCCTAACCTGGCTAGCAGCCTGAAAAATGCCACTGTGTTGTGTTACAGAAGATACAATCTTTCTTTTTCCTCGCTGTTTGTAAGCTGACTCAGCCCTCTCTTTGCCTTTGGAGATTAGAGACTCACAGCTTTACAAGCTGAGATGCAGGAGAGCAGAAAAGCCCATTAATGTTTAAGCATTTTTATTTCAGTTTAGTAGTGGTGAGAGCTGCAGAACTTCAGCTGGGAAGTTTTAGATCTTCCTGTTATGTCTGTCTCTAGCACTTGTTTCAGTTGCTCATGGGTTCACCTTTGGAGATGTGTTTCTCCAATTGCCCTGCTCTCCTCAGGGCTCAGTCAAAGCCCCTCTGCAAGGAATATGCCTTCTGCTGTCCCCATGTTAAGATTCAATACCATCTCACCCTGGTTAATGCCTCTTGCTTAATCGTTTCATTAGAGCTTCTCTATCCTATTTTTTATTTGTTGGATGTATCCATCAAAGTGTAAGCTCATTCCGCGTGCGCAGTCATTTCCTGAATATCAGACTTAAGCAACTGCAATTCTCTGTTTTTTCCTGTGCCATGTGTAAGAACTGATGAATCATCTAGGTTCGTATGCACATTTCTTCAGCAATTCAAGAGCTGAAGAGCATTTCTTGGAGCCTGTGGGCAAGGATGGATTAAAGGAATGATACTTGAAAATGAACTTTGTGTGGTCCTGCTGTTGAGCACAATTAGAATTGAATGGTAAAGGGAGAGTACCAAACTAAATGTTGCTAGAGTGAAAAATACCTGAGCTGGTTTTTGTTTAGTGGCACCATAGTTACATTCAAGCTGTTTAGATCCAAACTTTGTGTGGCTCTTCTGGCCCTAGAGAACTCAGCTGAATATGGCCACTGAACCAGCATGAAAATTGCTGCCTTCTGGCTTGTGTCAGTTTATTAGGATGTCTGAAGTGAGTGTCGTGAGCCGGTAAATGTCACATAAAAATGAAGACAGGAATAAAGCCATGACTGGAAGAGGAATTAACTGCTGGATTCGCAAAGCTTCTGAAATCAGGTCTGAGAAATCAGCATCTGATTGTCAAGTTAGAAATAAGCCATGTATAAAGGTATTAATATATTGTGCCAAACTTTTGAGGGTATGGTATGTTATGTTGCTTGATTTTTGTATGCTTATGAAATGTGGTTCTATCCAAAGCAAGTAGAAATCTTGTGTTGGCCATTGCATTGGAAAGCCTGGGAAGGAGGGAGGTAGATCAGGTTACTGAACTCCCTAGAAGGTCATGGAAGATGTAATCCATGTACATAGCTGTGTGCTGATTCTATTAATAGTGTAAGCAGCTATGTCAACTCTCAGTTTTTCCTCTCTCCCTTCCTGTCTAAGTTCATTTTTCACCCCTGTTCTTAGTTCAGTTTGTCTTTGCTTTGCCAAGCTTCTTAACTTTTCTGTTAAAATGAGAGAGGGTGACCTGTGTTTGTCATCCTTGCCTTCAGTTGCTTGGGTTTTTTCCTGAAAGAGCAGCTTACTCTGCTCCTGTAAGGAGATGGCACAACAGGTGTATGCTGTAGTCAGGGTTTTTTAGTTCGGATGGTGGAGAATTGTTGGTTTCCTTTTTGGTACTTGGGTTTTCTTTCCTTCACTCTGCAGCTGGGTGTTTACTATATTGCAGAGAAAAATGTAAAAGAAAATAATGGTTCCATTTGCTAATGGACAAATTGAATGGCTGTAGTGGTAATTTAATATTAGGAGAAAGGGCTTAAAGATCAGTGATTCAAAGCAGCTGCAACATGTCAGTGTTTTCTTTCTTTTAGTTTCTAACTTAGAAATTCCTCTCCTCTCTTGAGGATGTGTAATGCCTTGATTAATTTTTAAGCTGTGAAGTAGCAGTTTACTTTCTCCTTGCATGTTCTCCAGTTGACCATGACTGCAAGGCATGAATTTTTAATAAGAAATCTTGGCAGAGCCTGATATTTCCCTCCAGCTTTTCTAGTTCCACAGTGTTGATGTGTGTGAAAACTTGATTCTCTAGCCTTGCTTTCTAAACCACGGAGGATAACAGCAGGAAATTTTACTCAGATGGAAGTTAGTATAGAAATACTTAGATAGCTGTGTCTCAGGTTTATGTTACCCTTTTTTAGATTGCTCTGTTTTGGGTAAGCCTGACAGGAGTTTCTCCCTGTTGACATTTTCTTTCTGTTGCAAGTTTCTGTCTGTGCTTGTGAAGGATTTGCAGAATTACGAATCCAAGCCAAGTTGTACCATGCTAGCATGTGTAAGTCAGTAATCTTGATCCTGCTCACAGAAGGTGATACTAAACCAGTCTTTTGTTCCTTTAATTTAACTGTTACTTTGTTCAACTTGTGAAAAATCATAGCCTGATGTGTGCTTAAAGTGACATGTATTTCCTCAGAACTCTTGTTTGTCAGGCTTGAATAAATTTTTGTAGTCGAAACATGTCACAGACCAAACAGGGCTGGGTCATTTTGTAATTTAATTTTATCTTTCTTTGGTTCTTTATTGCAGTGGTGTGTGAGGTTTTTTCTTTCTTTGAGTAATCTGTCAGATGTCCAATGCCAAAGATTTCCAATGAAGTCTTTGTGAGCACATCAGATAAATTTTGGTAGGAAGTCATCGGTCTTGCATTTAGACATCTTGTTTTGCTTGCTGAGATTTGCAGTTCCTCCAGCAAACAGCAAAGGTGACATCTCCTTGACTGATGCAGCTGTAATCTGAGCTTAACAATAAAGTTTAAATATTAATATATTTAATATATTTATTTAGTAAATTAATAGAACACACATCCTCTCCATTATATGTTTGGGGGTTTTCCCCCCCTAGGGAATTTTGTGTTCTCACGTTACTGGTATTCTCCTCTCTTTCCTAAGAGTTTGCTTTAATGTTTCTTTTTTTTCTAAGGAACAATACCTAAGCTTGCAGACATCCAGCAGTGAGAGGAATGGAGATGATAGAAGAAAAAGCTTCAGTTTGTTTACCTGCAAGTCTTCCTTCTTTTTAGATGGGAGAGGCTGTCATGTGTGAAAGGAGGCTGAGACTAGTCCCAAATGAAATTGTGTTTTCAGCTGCACTGTTGTGCTGTGCCTCCCAGGGCTGAGTCTTAGCTGATGTGTCTTTACACAGTGGAAAAAAAAACCTGTATGGACTATGATTATTCCCTCTGATGTTACCTTTGTGCATTTTATTGTTAATTAGAGTAATGCCTTACACACTAGGGATGTCTATTCTTAGCAAAAAAAATCTGTGATTTCAATTAATTCTTCTGTTAACAACTTAATGTTGCTTATTCGAGCTGATGGCTTTATTTTCCAGACTTAGAACATTTGCAAATAGAACATCTGTATGCAAATGAGTGATCAGCAGGAGCTCTAGCATGTGAGTGCTTCAGATTTGATAGACCCAAGTTGGGCAGATAGCAGTGTGGGGAGAGCACTTTCATGCTTTCTTGATTACTCATGAATTCCAGGGGGTATCTTAGGACAGCGCTCATGTGCTAGACACGAGTGCTCAGCCTAAAACAGAATGCTCTTGGGTTAAAGGAGGTTAATAGTAGAAGTGTTGGCACAGGAATCCTGTGAGTGAACAAATCTGGTGTGTGACTTAAATACATTTTTTGCAGAAAGCAAGTTTACTGAATGCTTAAAAATTTTAATGCCCAAGAAGGACAAAGGAGGAGGCTCCTTTTCTGTTAAGAAAATGCAAGTAATACCTTGAGTTGAATTCCTTCTATGGGACAACAGATAAGGCAAGTGACTCTTTGTTTTGGAAAGCTAGCAACTTTATTGTTTATAGCCCAAAATGTTAGGGAATCTTGGACTTTCAGGTCTCAAATGCCTGACTGTACTGACCACCTCTAACAGTGTTTGGGGAAAAAAAAAGCCACAGACACAAATTTTTCTCTGTTCTTGGTATACATGTCTTTGCTTGCTTATTTATATTGTAAAATGTTAAAACAACAACAAAGGCTTCGTTATTTATGTGGATCACTTCTTTGTCCTTTCCATGTGGGTAATCTTGCACTGCATAACAGTTTGGCATGAACTCACTTCATACTGTTGCACAAAGCAATATATTTCCCATGTCTGATAAATTGTTACATTTTGTACCTTTTCTTGTCATAGGTTAATTGGGGACACAGCAAAAGCAATGTATATTATGCTACAGCAGCTGAGTTCCAAATTTCTTTGCTTTCCAGTTTGCTGCTGAGGGCTGAGTCATTCTCAGTGTTATAACAAACACATATTAGATAAGTTATCATAGCAAAACTGTTTCTTGTCACTTGGAGTTGGTGATAGGAGAAGTTTCAGACTCTAAAGTCAAAAACAAGAGGTCTTTTTAAATATTAAAAGTTTTATACTCAATTTATATAATAAATTTTATACTCAAATGATTGTATGAAATGAATATGGCTGCTCTTTATGTGAAGTTGGTGACAACTGGTGTTTCCCCAGACATCCCAAAAAGTGTTGCTGGTCCTCTTTTCCTCTGCACTGTGGTGTGAAATACTTTTTTTTTTTTACCTTGGAGTCTAACTCCTCATGACTAAAGTGGGAATTGACATTGCTCTAGCTGCTTGATTGCAGTTATCCTCATTCTGAGAGTTTTAGTAGCTGTTTTGACACAGATAGTGAGCAACAGTTAGTGTCAGGGTTTAATTTGCATTATATGTCTCAGCAAAGCACCCCTTAAATTAAAACCTTCCTGTTATTAGGAGTACTGTTACAGAATTGGACCTGGATCTGCTTTCAGCACTGTTCATGCTCCATGAGAACTTGGTTCGATTTATGTAATACATGGGACTTCTTTGTCAAGAGTGTTGGCTTTCAGTGGAAACCAAATATCTTCCTCTTCCAGCCCAGCTTTGCTTTTGTTTTCTTCCTTTTTTTTTTTTTCTCCCTAAGAAAGGAAATTACAGAACCCTATTGCATTATTTGGTATCTTTAACTCACTGTTTTGATTTCTGCGGGTTTATCTTCCTGCAGCAAAACTGATAAGTCATGACTTTGCCAAATATTAGATCACATTCTTGATATGTGTAATGTTTTTGTAACATGAGGCCTGTAATGATAAAGTCATTATTATTACAATAAAGACATTGGGAAGCTGAAATGCCTAATCAAAACTAGAAGTATATTTGGATTTTGTATTTTTGAGTACCTTTCAGTGTAGTCTCATGTAGTGTAGTCACTTCCAAATTATATGAATGAAGTTTGGCTTTATTTTTAGGATTCCTTAAAGTCACGGGCTACAGCTTGGCAAATACTGTATTATGATTTCTGCCTAGACATAGCTACTAAAAACTGCTGTTTCCATTAGTAAAGTATATATGGAAATAAAGATTTTAAAAAGGTTGCTGCTATAGTAAAATCCATTCTGCTTACATATCATGTGCAAATATTTTACTGATTGAACTTTAAAGTACTTTAAACTGTTTCTCAGTTTGCACAAAGCACAGTTTACCCAGATACCTGCCCTGAATATATTCCTCAACGCTTGCAAGTAATACAAACTCTGTAAAGCTTTATTTATAGCATATAAAGAGGGGAGGGGGGAAGAAATTAAAATTACCAGTGTAAAGCAAAAAAACCCACTTTATTGGGTAAATACTTTTTGTGTATTACATGAGAGGTGAAAGAGTTTGCAATGCAGAGGTCTGACTTAGAGTTCTAACTTAGCCAGGCTAAATCTAGACAGGAATATTTGTTTACAGAAGTTTTTACATTTTTTTCATACAGCAGGCAGTCATTAAGATTAGCAGTATGTTGGTTTGTTGGTAGAAACTCACCTTTTTGTTTGGTTTTGGTTGGTTTTTTTAAATTCATGCTGTGATTTCTGGCAGGTAGGGTATTGTCCCTGCAGACATCTGAGTACTGTGGTGGCAGTCTTGACCTAGAAAACTTTGTTCCGATCTCTTTCAAAAAAGTGAAACAGTTGTTATTTCTAGCAAAGGCATGAAGATACCGGGATATGCTGTGCGAGGAACCAGCCATGTGCTCTGATCGCTAATCAAGCTAATCAGGCCATCTAGGAGCAAGGGCCAGTTTGTTTCACGCGCACATCCGCATATCTGAAGGCTCAGAAATCGCCTTCCAGGGGTCTTTCAAGTCAGCTGAGCAAAGTGCAGCATGGGAAGTTTAATACACTGCTGTACTGAGAGTCGTTTGATGTCAGAAGGTTATTGCACATTACTGCTTGGTGTCTATTTTCCATTTCTCACTTCTTGACTAAAAAGGATGTTTTTGTTGTACATCTAGGTTTGTTTCAACAAAGGTTCAAAGACCTCCTATGTACAGGACAAAACACAAGCCCAAGAATGCTCTCAGAGTGATCGAGTAACATGGGCTACTGGTTTTGTCTAAAAGTCTCCTAAAAATAATAGTTGGACAACATTTTTTGAGAAGGAATTATTTGCATTGGAAACACAGGAAGAAAGAAAGATAAAAAGATAGCTGCCTGAACTTGAGTCTGGAAGATTTCTTATCACAAGGAGAAGCTATTAAATTACACACAAGACATTCTTCCTCTCTTCTGTGTCGTTTGGGGGAGGGAAGTCTGAATGATTAGTCACAACATGAGACTAGTCCCACCTTCCATGCCTTGATTAAGTGTTCCTCTCAGTGTCTTTCATGCCTTTGTTGTCAACATCTGTTTGTGTTCTAAACCAGTTGTTAACTAGAAAGAAAACACAGCTAAAAATTTCTTTGCACATTATTTCTGGTTTAATTTTTCTATTGCTTATGTATTAATTACTTAAGAGTTAATATAGATAAAATGTAGACTTTTCCCACACACAGAGATAAAAGTAATTCTTGTATTTGATTCTTTGACTCCAGGCTATGGTGGCTTGTTATCCAGGCAATGGAACAGGATATGTGCGCCACGTTGATAATCCAAATGGAGATGGAAGATGTGTTACATGTATATATTATCTTAATAAGGACTGGGATGCCAAGGTATGCAATAATTTCCTTCTAAAATGTTTTTAACGAATATATATATATATATATATACTTGTTACTGCACCTTTGCTTCAGGTTTTTGTTCATATCCTTATTTCTGCGCCTTAGTTATGTTTTTACATTAACTGTGGGTATCCTTTGCCTCCCTAATTCTGCTGTAAGTGAGAGCAGATAGAGATGAAGCATTTATTTTCAAGATTTTCAATTATGTCAGCTTGACCTTCTTGACAGTAAGATTGAAGCAAAGTGGTAAATGCCTCCCTATACACAAAGAGAAATTAAAGGCAATTTCATATATTCTTAATATAATTTTTTCTTATATTCCTGTTGAATCTTGAGTTTACTGTTGGTGCAACTAGATTGCTTATTCGAGTATGCTTAAAAAAAGAAAGATGCTGTAGCTTGGGAGCATTTTCAAATAAGCCAAGTGTTACAGTCATTGCTACATCAGTATACTTCAAAGCAGCACAAGTCTGGGTGTAGAACAGATTTATACCACAGTTCAAGTGGTCTAAAAATTTGCTACTAGTGGCTGTGATAAAGAGAATTTTTAATAGGGATTTTCCTAGTGATTCAATGGGACTAGGTAGGTTCAAAGAACAAATGTAGCTAAATGGCAGTATTGAGACTATGAAAGAGTAATGCAAAGACAGCTTTGCTAGTTCTTTGATTTCTCTGCCATTAATGATGGGGAGGTTTATTCTCCTAGTGTATGGGGAAAAAACAAGATAAAACTACAGATGCTTCATCATGCTGAAGGAGTAGCATGTGGAAGAATGCAGAAGAAGAATGTGGAAGAAGGAGCAGTCAGATTCTGTGCATTGTGTGCACCAGATATGGATAACACAAATTGCAGATGAGAGTTGTTGCTTTAAATTTTTTTTCCCCTCATAACCTACTTGCATAAAATTGGTAGATCAGAAAGCCGAGTCAGATGGATGTACTTCAAGCTTTCTGTTTCTGGTGTGCTCTTTGACACATCAAATTGGACTCTACAATTAGAAAATAATTTTTTTTGCCATGATAGCATCTTTGCATATAAATGTGCTGATTGTACTAAACATCTTAAAGTGCAGCTTTGGGGCATTTTTAGTTGATTTATGGTTTCTCTCTTGGAAAAAAAAAGAATACATACCAGAATGTAGAAGTCAAACAAATTGCATTTTCACAATTGTGAAAAATTTACTAGCTGGATATTTAATTTATGAACAAAGGCATTTATTTCTTGCAAAGTCTATTTTAAATTACAAATGAATATATTACCAAGTATATTGTTTATTGGAAAAAGGATCTCAAACTTTCTTTAGGAGAAGAAATGGATCTAAATTGCCACTTGTTTGCTGACTTAGATCACAGATGCCCCTGTCATTTATATCAAATTGCCTTGTTAGTACTTACCCTGTTATGTCTGTTACGACATGAAGGTCTATTGTGGCCATCTATAGTTAGATTTAACATCATCAACACCATCACTAGGAAGAAGTTAATGACTTAAATATAATTAACTCCACCTAGTTGTGCTTATTTCTAGACATACACAGGTAATTACCCATGAATAGTACAGTTTCAAGCTTTTACTTTAGTTCCTATTCTTTGGTTATTTTACTTACACATAAACTTGTGCTGCAGTTAAATAATAATCTCTTTAATGGGGAAAGTTGAAACTCAGATGTGAAATAAAATGTTTTTCCCATCTATGTCGGGGTGTTTTTAGCCACCTGTATAATATCAGTCAGTCTTGTCCGCTTTTTTTTTTTTTTGCTAATAGGTAGTGCATCAACCTCCTCCATCTAAGCTCACAGCTTTTCCTTAAACATGAATGCACCTAGCATTCTAAAATCACTCAGTGAAAGATGTGTTAAACATTTTGTTAAATGAAGTGTATTGACAGAAAAGCCATGGGTTCTTGATTTCTGTAGCACCTGATAAAGGCTTTTGTTTCAGTTCCAAGTGTCAGAAATATTTTCAGATGTGATATTCAAGACTTCTAAATACAATGAGGCATGACTCTCAAGCATTGTTTGAAAATATTTCATTTGTAGGTAAGTGGAGGCATCCTTCGGATATTTCCAGAAGGTAAAGCCCAATTTGCTGATATTGAACCCAAATTTGATAGACTGCTATTCTTCTGGTCTGATCGCCGCAACCCTCATGAAGTACAGCCAGCATTTGCTACAAGGTAGGAGTGATGGACTCTCTACTGCATGGTGCCTGTCTTAGCAAGAAATGAGAAATGAGCGACACTGTGAATTATGACCTGACAAAAAGGAGAGTTGTTTCTGCTGATGAATGATTAGGCTTCCACAGTATTGCTGAGTTTGTAGTGTTGCCTGATCTCTTATTTTGGAGAAAACCTCCTGAGTGTGTAGGTGGGAAGTTTCTGAGCATATGCTTGGCAGAACTGGGTTGGAGCACACAGAGCCATAAGCAGACCCCAACTTAGCCAAAGGGTACCATCTCTTCATTATTTTTCTGTCGTGACTTTACACCCTTCTCCCTTCCCTTTGTCCTTAGCACCCTACTGTGTTACTGGAAGATTGAGTGGGTGCTTCAGCTTAACATTCCCTCTTGTTGGGAGGGAGCTGTCAGAAAATAGTAATTTTCAAACTAAGCTACCACATTCTAATTTGGGAATCAGATGAGGGTTGTGGAACGCAAAAAACCATTGATACACAAATATTTTTGTGGAGTATTAGAGGAGCCGCTCCCAGTCTGAAGCACAGGGGGAACTTTCTGATCTCTCTTTTGTCCCTCAGTGCAGGGCAGTGGTCGGTGCTAAAGGTACCCACATTCACTGCCCCCACATGTTAAGTGACTTTCCAATAAGTGGCAATAAGTAAATTATTTGAGTCATTGATCCAGACTTCCTGTTGCCCATGTTTTAACATGTTTGGATGGCCAGAGCACTGAACATTGACTGGAGCTGTGAGATAATGCAACTACATTTGCAAGAACTAACTTGAAATTGCCTTCAGCACATACTCTTGCAGTTTTTCCAGAAGCTGTGCCACTTTCCCCTCCCCCTTTCTACTCCCAGTAGAGTCAGAGGGTGAAATGCCATTTACTAAAGCTCCTTAAAGTCTTTTCTCAGTAGCTGGCATTTTGTATCTAAATCCTCTACAGGCAGTGGAAAACCAGAGGAGCCATTTAAGAAGGGGTAGTTAATTGTCCCTTGTGGCAAATGTCCAAAAAAAAGAAGATCCTGCAGTGTGACTCAGTGATAAACTTGACCTAGTAAAAAGATGAGGTCACAGGGCAAGGTGATGTGCACAGAGACTTTATTCTGGACAAGAACCATAATAGCAACTCATTAGGAAAAAGAGTGTAAATTTAGAGCATCAGTGTCACCCTTTTAATGACTTTTCAGATAATACCTGCTAGTAGAAAAAAAAAAACAAAACACTACTTGCTTTAGGAAAACTTTCCTCTGTCAGGCTGCGGAAATATCATCTAACTTAGGCTGTGTTTCATGTCAAGTGCTTCATTGGTATTTTGCTTCATAGTTCAGGAGTTCTTTTTCCTTCTATTTCCTTAGGTACGCAATAACAGTGTGGTATTTTGATGCAGATGAAAGAGCACGAGCTAAAGTAAAATATCTAACAGGTAAACTCTTCTTAATATCATTGGGGGTTTTTTTGTGGAACAGTCTATCCTCATCTCCTTGGCCCACCCTCTGCACGAAAAGAGAGAGAAAATGGCATAACTCAAGTGAGGTTTTACAGGAAAGGTGACCCTGGGATTGAACCTGCTGCTGGGCAATGATTCATGAAATCCAGGTCAATGCCTGTCCTGCTTATACTTCCTCTGAGACCTGAGGCTGCTCAGTATTTTTTACATGGGGGATAGAGTGTCTCAATATATGTGGAGGATAAATACACCAGAGACTGTAAGGCATTCTGGAACTCAGCTCTGAAAATAGTTTTGATTGAATATAGAGATTCAACAAGTGAATACAACTTTGTTTGATTAGAATTTTTATATTGGAAAAACAAAAGCCTAAAATTAAAATCTGTAATCAAAGAATGGGCTTACTTCCTTCATTTCCAATTTCACCTATCTAGCATCTGTTTTCCTTCTCTGGCTTCTCCCCCAAGAGGAAGTTGATCTAATTTTCCTGTTCAAATTAGCATTATAAGGAGAAATGGCCTAGGACTTCTGTCATGCTTGTAATTGCCATCACAATTTTGTGTTTGTTACAGTAGTTTAAAAATAAACCAAAATCAGGTGTACAAGTGCACACACACAAAAATGGCTTTGTCAAGAGCTCTGAAACCTATGACATTGAAGACATGTACCAGTCATTTCCAGCTGAGCCTTTCATTTATTGCTGTCTGGAGCCCCTAAGCAGCCCCAGAGCTGTGTACAGTTCAGTCCAGCCCCTCTTGGTGCTCTGGGTGACTGTGTATTTTGGGAGTGGCAAGAGCAGCACAGCTCCTGCCTCGCTTTCGAAGGGAGCCCCTCAGCTCCAGCTGGGCAGGCTGTCCCGCTGCTTGGTGGCACGTGCCTGCCAAGGCACAGTTGGCTTCCCAGGCAGTCAGCCTGCCTGGCCTCCACAGGAAGCCCATGTGTCTCTAAGCCAGCCTTCAAGTCACAGGTGTGCAGCTCTGCAGCTCCTGGAGTCAGCCTTGCTGGACCAGAGCTGTTCTGTTGCCTCTGCACAGCTTCAGATGCTGCCCTTTCAAAGGGAGTGCAGAGAAATGGTTGGGGGGAGCGCAAGCCTGGAGGGAAGGTGCTTCTCCCTGTGCCCTCCTCCCTTTCCAGGGTCCCTCTAAACTGCAGGCACTTGAGGGGGGAAGGCTGGGTCATTTAAATTTCACAGAATCACAGAACCAGTTAGGTTGGAAAGGACCTCTAAGATCATCAAATCCAACCTATGACAAAATACCACCCTATCAAACTAGACAATGGCACTGAGATGGTGCTGCCAGAGATGGTGACTCTACCACCTCCCTGTGCAGCTCATTCCAATGTTTAATCACCCTTTCTGTGAAGAAATTCCTCCTCCTTCAGTATCAATTTGCTCTGTAATGGGTTTATATTACCATATTTTTGTGGTTTCAGTTTTCATTTGCAATTAAAATTGCATTCTTTGCTCTCTATCTGCAGCAAGAATTGTGCAAGATGCAATTTATTTTCTACTGACAATAATATATGGAATTACAGAATAAAATGTCATAAAATAGAAAACTATTTTTTTTTTATTAGTGTCAGTCTAAGTAAAGCCATGCAGAATATGTGTGAGTTTTTCATGCTCATGGGATATTGTGTTTTGATAGTAAAACTTTATTCTGGAAAGTGATATAGACTGTTAGACTGTACTTCGATAAATGCTGAAAAATACCATTTTCCTTTTCATATTTCTGCAGGTGAAAAAGGTGTGAGGGTGGAACTTAATAAACCTTCTGACTCAGTTGGGAAAGATGTTTTATAAGCCTTTGATTTAGCAACTCCCCTTGCTATTCTCCCTGATAAATCTTGATGCTATCTATTAACTGTTGAATGTGAATAACAAGATAAAGGAAAATCAACAACAAACCAACATCTTAATACGGAAGCAAGCAGTGTTTCAATGTTGCATCAAAAAGAAGGTTCTTTGACTGCTGAAGCATTGTACTATGTGATTGTGATTCCAGGCCTGTGACTGCTTATGTGAAGAAGATAAGCAGTCAGTGAGAAACACCATATGCATCTGGACATAAATAAGTGCCCTACATAGAATTTGTCCATCCTTATATTTTGCCAGACCTGTCATCCAGCTGAATCCATTTCATCTCTCCCTTTTTTTATATGGTAAAAGTTTGAATTTTGGGTAATTTTTGTATGACCAGGTACAGTTTATCAAAATTGAGTCTTAAAAAAAAAAAAAAAGAAAAACTGAAAAAAAGGAAAAAATTACAGTATTCTCCAATATAACATGGATCTATTTTTGTAAAACTGTTCATACTGTTCTCCTCTGCCATGAAAGATCTAATTTAATGTAAGAGTTGCCAGTAACTGATAATCACTTTAATTTTTTTTACAACTTAAGTCAGAAAAGGAGCACTTTAATTACCAGCTAAAAATCTGATTGTTTTATATCATATCTCACACTAATCTTAACTTTTAAAGATTGCTGCTGTATTGGTTTTGTTTGTTTTTTTTGTTTTTTTTTGACTATGTTCTCTTGAACCTTATTAACAAAAGCAAATCAGTATCTTGCTATTAGTAACATTCAGTTTGTGGTTTTGTATATTGAATCCACAGAGGGGAAGTTTCTGTCTCTTTTCTTTTTTCTTGGTTTCTTTTTTTTTTCTATTTTTGGAGGGGGTATGTTTGGTTGTTTTTTTTATTTTTTAAGTGACTGGCACTAAGTGAACTTGACACTATCGGTTGCTGTCATTGGCTTTGGGGACCTGGTAAATACCATCAAGTTACAAGAATATACAAGGGCTTTCCTAGGCTATTAGAGGTACCCAGAACCTCCTTACTTACTTGACAGAGATTTTTGAGCTTTCTCCCTTTTCTAAAAAATACTTGCCACCCCCCTTTCCTTTGTATATAAGTTAATAGAATATCTAAAATTCACTTTTAAAAATTTCCTTTTCAAATGTTGGTGTCCCATGCAATCTGTAAGTTGACACCTTGATCTATTATATAGTATCAAGAAGGTGGTCAGCACACTGAAGCTGAAGTGCATCACTCTGTAGGCTCCTTGTGCAATAATAAATACATCTTTAAATTTTCACTGTTGCTGAAGGATTTCCCCAAAAAGGCACTGCCATTTGATCAATACTGAGGTATATATTTAGTAAGAAAACCTTTGCTTTCTTTTACATTGTTTTTATATTATCCGAGAGATGGGACATCACAATAAAAGTGAGATGTGCAGAAACTGTGATATTCTTATTTTTAAGAAATGGATGTTTTAGACACAGATTTTTTTTCTTCTTCTTTCCTTTTTTTTCCTGGGCTTTAAAGCTTGAGAAAAAGCAAACCTATCAAAGACAGCATTCATATTTACAGGAGTTTGGGGGTTGTTCACCTTACCCACTGCAGTTTTCTATCTGTCCCTTATTTCCTTACTTAGCCAAAACAATGTGAGTGTACAGAAATATTTCTGTATATATTACAACTTGTGACAATTTTAGCATCTGTAAAGTTTGTATTCAATTAAAGACCCTTTCTATGGAAAGCTCAGTAATTTTTTATTAAAAACATTACTATTGTTCATGTAAAACATGAAAAAGCTAATTATTTAGTAACAAACTGACAGAAGAGGGGAAAAATTCAGTATTGGTATATCATGTAGGAGAACCAACAGAAATCCCAGTTTTGTTTTGCTTTCACTGTTCCTTTTTTTTGTAAGTTCTTGCCCTGTACAGTTCTCTTCCTCTTTCCTCTTCCCAGAAAAACAGACAGGATACCTTTACTGTAAGTGCCTCTGCCAACCTGGCCAAGGAGTGCAAATCTTCATTACTGTCTGGTCTGCAGTGCTTTTAGACTACCAATGAAACAAGCAAAAAAGTCACCTCTTCTACTTCATCTTCATTAGTGCTCCTTTAAGGGAAGTTTGGTTTTGTTTTAGAAATGTAAGCATAAGCCTTTAAACTCATTTCAGTCCCTCTGTAATTCAAACCGCTGCAGTTAAACAGCGTATCAAATTCTAATCACACTGTAGGTTTGTGCTTGCCAGACAGGTTTAAAAAGTGCTTAATTTTTCACTCCATGTAAGTCATTACAACAGGGTCAACAAATCAGGTCAGCCATTTCTTCCATGTCCTTTAGAAACTGTTCATTTCATGTCGGTTGAATATTCAGTCTTGAGCATCACCAAGCAGGTCCTTGTTTAAAAACTATTTTTTAAACTGTCTTATGATCTGTATGTGTCTAGTCCTGGTTAAAAATAAAGCTTCATAATGCTATTTTTATTCATGATGTTAGCTGGCTGTGAAATATAAGACCTTTATCTATAGCAGGCAAAGAAATTCAGGATTCATTTACAGGTTGCCTATAAAGTTGTGTAATTTCAAAAGCAGTGTTCATTATGAAAGAGCTCTCAAGTTGCTTGTAAAGCTAATCTAATTAAAAAAGATGATGTATAAAGGTTCTTGAAAACTATGTGGTTTTTTGTGATCTTTGTAACTTTAAAAAATTATCTGTAGCAGCTAATTTATGAATGCCTCCTGATTAAGGGGATATGTGGAATTTTGGTTGTTTTGTTGGTGGTATTTGGTTGGGATTTTTATTTGCATTTGTTATTTTTTTGTTGTTGCATTTTTGGTGGATTTTAGTTTGGGATTTTTTTTGTTTGTTTTTTTTTGGGGGGTGGGGATTGAAGGGGTTTTTTTGGTTTTTGGTTTTTTGGGGTTTTTTTTAAACCAGAGCTGTTTCTGGAGAAGGGTCTGGGACTTCTTTTTCTTTGGACTGCCTGCAGTTACCTAGGTGTGGTCACCATTTTCCTGATGATTTCCTCCCTCAAAAACAGGACTCTTTTTAGGCTTTTTGAAGAGTGATCATGATGTAGAGTCAGCTCTGATTTTTTTACAGGTATTCTAATTTTTTTTGCAAGTATGTGAGGTAAAGAATGGGTCACGTTTAAACAGGATTTTTAAGGTTTAGTGGGATCTCCTCAGTTTTACGTGGCTCCCAATGAATTATGGGCCCTTGAGAGAGGACAGAAGACTGGTAGAGTCTGCAGGTGCAAAACTGTAAGAGATACCACACAGTATTCCTCCACTTTTGACAAGCTTTGTTATGACTGTATGGTAGTCAGGGAAACAACTGTCTGGCTGTGCTTCTGGCATCACTCGAGCTTTTGTGAAGCCCCCTGCATGTGCTTGTCTGTCTTCAGCTAGCTCAGAAAGAGTTACCTGGATCTTCAGGTGAGTCTCCAGCATTAGTGCACCCTTCATGGCTCTTGCTCATTTCTCCTCCACGGTGATGGTTCTGGGCATTTTTTTTAGGTTGAAACACAAGTGTAGCAGCACAGAGCTGATGGCAAAGTGCTTTGAAGCTTTTTCCATGTTCAGTGCTGTTTAACTTCTTACAAGTTCCCTTGAAAGTATTTCTTCCCCATCCCAGTTTTACATTGAACAAGGAAGAAACCTTTCTTGGAACCATGCTGTGTAGACAGGGTTTGGGTTTTGTTTTGTTTTTTAAATTATCACATTGTTGAGCACAATATGCAGGAGGATTGTTTTGCATAGTGAAGTCAAACACTGCACCAGGGAAAATGAAGTGTTTCTCTTGGGTGTTTCTCAGAAAAGACATTTGCAGATTTGAGAGCTGACAGCCTGTATCATATGTAAAACTTCTGGCTTTGCTGACCACTTCAAGGTCAGGGGTGGAAAGATCACATCTCCATCATACTGGTAAGTATGGCCAGACTGAAAAGTGCCATTTCTGTGCATGCTGGATGCTTTGAAGAAGAGGGGAGAATGCCAAGTGATGAGAGTAAATTCAAAGTCACAAAACTCCAGGAGTCTAGCATTTGTACCTTGCCTGCAGGCATGCAGATACCTGCATGCTCTTGCAAATACTTAATAGGAATTTATGAATTACTGAGCAGCAAAGACTTAGAAGAAATTCTGGTATCTCAGCTGGATTTGGATCTCAGCTGCTTTTTGGAGGGAATGGGGCTCAAAGTATGGATCTCTGTCTCCCATTGTCAGCTTTTTTTTTTCCTTTTTTCACATGTGAAGCTTGAATGTAAGTAATTACTGCACATGTACTGAAGTCTGTTTGTGCAGGAGCTGTGTTCACTTTGGAACATCTGCTGCATCAGAGTTGCTTGAGCCTGTCTCTTAGGGGTGGATAGCAGCTGACAGGAGCAGGTTGCAAGGTCCTCTCTTCTACCAGACAAAACCTGTTCCATAGAATTTCCTGTGTTGACTTTTACTGCTGCTTATTGAGTTTCATCAAGCTTTCCCCAATGGCTTTGAAGTTGACTGAATGTACAGAACATTTATCCCTTTCCTGAAATTTGAAAAAAAACCCCAAACTCATAGTTCCCAAATGAGTTGGCTCTAAAAGTGGAAGGAACAGATGAGATGTAACTTGCCAACCTGTTGGGGATAGGCTCAAGTCTTTAGCAGGAGAGGGAGGAATAGAAGGGGTAAGTAGGATATGAAGAGACTGGCACAAGAGACCAAGATAAAACATGTTGGGTGGGTATGAGGAATATGAGACATTCCAATTAAAAATAGGATATAGGTGTCTGCTTTGGGAGGAACATGAAGTGTGGGGGAAAAGAATGCCCAATATGTTTATCTCAGAAAAGACACATCCATCCTTTTCTTCATGGATGTGTGTTGCAAACAAGCATATTTTTATCTCTGAAGATGAAGTGTTCATAACTTTACTTGAACTAGGAGTTGGTTTCCTTGTCTGTATTCCAAAAGTAAGTTGCTGGACTTTCCTCTTATTAATTGTGCAGTTTGGGATTAAACTTCTAATGTTAATAGTTTATGGAGTCTTCTGGAGAATTTACTGTCTACCTTTGTATATAATGTGGCAATCAATCCTGAAAGAGGTGACTGGCTCATTTAGGCTCTAAGCCCAGTACCATCCTTTCCATATGGCTAAAAGTTTGCAGGGCATGCCTCACATCAGAGGGGGAGGGATGTAAAACACAGAGATGGGCTAGCAACTTCCCAGGATCACACACAGGCAGGCTGTGATACAATGCACACACTTCAGGGCAGTGTCTCAACTGAAACCCATTATTTCTTAAATACTGTTGGAGACAGGAAGTAAAATTTCATCTCTGAATATTCTGAATATCCAGTGCTCCTTGTGGGCTTGTCTGTCTGTGTCAGTGTGGTTTGCCAGGGTGAAACCAGTTCCTCTCCTTGGTTTCTTTAAAGGGCTGATGTGGTTCTTTTTTATTTTATTTAAAAGCAAAAAGATGAAGCCAGCATAACTAAAGTGTAGAGATTTGACTCCTACTCTCAAGTGAAAAGCCTAGTGCCTGAATATCATATTGGGTTGTGAGCTGGTATTTTGCTACATATAGAAAGCAAGGGTCCACCAAAAAGCCAAGAAAAAAACCAAAACTCTCAAAACTATCTGAAGGCAAGTCACTTTTGTTGTAAATGTGTCTTGCTTACGTTACTGTATGTAAGCAAGTTTTATAAATCTATTTTAAAAGATGACATTTTTGCAGAAGATATGGTGGCACCTCTAAGGAACAGAAGGAAAGTAGAATTTTGGAGCTGGATTAATGGCTTTTGGAATCCTGAGAATTTTTTTCATGCATTAAGATAGGAGTGAATCAACCAACCACTACAGAAAGAAAGTAAGTGCCACCATCCCTAGATCTGAAAAGTACAGTTTTGGTGAGTGCTGTGCCATGTGTTACCAGAGCCAAAAGATACTTCAGATCAGTTTTTATGGGAGCACTTGAGAACATCTTTGGACATTAACAAGATTATTTCCTCAAGGAAAATGTGATTGTGGACACTGCTAATGTTTGCCAAAGGGCCATGGGTAATAATCTGTTTTCTGAGATTAGAGTCCAGTTGATGATGTTCTTGATAGCAAAAAGCAAAGTTTGAGCTGTCACATTAGGCATAGTTATTTTCCCTTTGCTTCCCCTTCCCCAGCCACAACATAATAGTGAGCAATGTGGTGCTGGGCACGTGTTCTGCACAGTCATATTTTAATGAACAAGCAGAAACTGTACAAAGTTAACTGGTTTTAATCCTAAATATTTTTTGTATCTAGAAGAGCTCCTGAAGGGGTGTAGGCAGCAATTTCTAAACTTCTTCGACTACTTTTCTTTTTTCCCACCAGCACTATAAGAACATTATAGCTGTTTGGGGTTTTTAAAAATTCTTTATTTAAAATAGCACATTAGGAAATTGCTGTATCTAGCTGAGAGTTTCTGTAACTCTGCAACCATGCAACATTATGCAATGAGATGAGGAGGGAGGGCACCTACTTCATGGTAAACCCAAGGCTTGTACAAATCCAAGGGGGCAGGTGGGGAGCAGGGAGCCACCTGTGGCCAGGCTGTGACTGGGACGCCAGGAGCGGGATGCAAAAGTGCTCCAGACTCGTGGGACTGGAGCAAGAGCAGGTGGGGTCCTGCTGTGTCACAGCCAGGACAAGGCCTCATCCCAAAGCAGAAAAACATGTTATTTGTGTCCCAGAGGTGACCGAGACACACTGCTCTCATGTAGGGGGAGGATGCTGTGTGACACAAAAATCCACTGGGGCAGGGATGGAGGAGTGGGGAAAGTGAGAGGGGAGTGGTTACACCTCCAGTGCTTACAGTAGGTTTGAAAATTTCCTCATGTGAGAGTGCCTGGAGAGCAGCTGCTCTGCTTCTGATCTGCCCTTGCCATTTCTGCTCCCACATGTGCGTGGGAGCCTCTCTGGCCCCTTGCAGCCCCTGTGCTTTTGTGTCCTTCCATGGCTCCCCAGCACTGTCGCACCTGCTGCCAGCCGAGCCGCAGGCCCTTCTCTCCTGCTGTGTCCCTTGGTTGGGGGTTGGAGTAAGTTGTGACATATTGGGCTGAGGAAAACACTTGGGGTGGGTGTTTTTGGAGAGATGACAGCTGGTCCCAGCCTGGTGGCTGCCTTTCCAGGTGCTACCCAGGCTCTAGGGCTGTACTAAGTGCCTTGAGAAGAGTGGCTACCGAGTCACGGCTGGCAGCACAGGCTCTGGCTGCTGCTGCTGCCCGCCCCGAGTTGGTGCTGCCTGCCAAAAGCGCCGTGTGCTAAGCTGCTGACTGTCTCTGGGGGGCCAGCTAACCTCGGATTGCTGAAGGTGCTCCTTGTCCTTTGCAGAGGTGGTGAGGTTATACATGACACAGCTGAACCACGGCAGTTCATGGGACAGACCCTTCACCTGGCACAGCATTTAGGGTCCCTTAACCATGCCACAACCACCCAGCAGCAGCTTCACACCAGGCTTAGGCAGTCTTTCTGTAGAAGAGAGGTGAAGAGAAGGAGACTGAAAACAGTTACAGGGCTCGTGGACAGGACATCTACTTGCCAGTCTCCTAAAACTTGTGTCACTTAAACCCACAACCACATGTGGAAACATGCTGAGGGCTGGGATCAACCTATCCTGTGACAACTCATAGCTGAGTGAGGATGCTTGCCTAACAGCAGAAGCCTCCCAGCCCTCTCCTCTTCCTGAAGAAGTTAAAATAGCGTTTCCCTCTGTTATCTGCTGCAGGGTGTGCATGGACTGACTGCAGCCTCTGTGTGGTTCAGTGCCTGCACAGCTGAGGATGCAAGGCATTGGTTTAGGGTGGAACTGTGCTGCTGCAGAATTGCCTTGGAGAAGATAACATTTGTGGGAGCGGTACAGGGATTAAAAGGAAGGTGACATTAAGGCAACAACTTCAGTGTTTTCCTCCAAACTGAGGTCTCCCCATTCCTTCTGGGCATGCTTGTGTTTAATGCTTGTGTCCAACATTGCATTTCCTGGCCCAAGCCTAAGCCCAAATGTCAGCAGTGAGACCTCTTGGCAGAGTTGTTTTAACTCTGTCATATTGCCTGGGAAATGCCGCCTGATAGCTTGGATAGACTTAGGGTTTTGCAGTGCATGAAATACCTCCTGTTTCCTCTCATGGAATGCTTTTCTGGCATTCTAAATCTCTTCTAGGTACATTCAAAGTTAATTAAGTCTGAGTTTTAATTCATGCTGTCTGCAGGGCTGATAATCCTCCCCCCCACAGTGTGACTTGGAGAGGATTCAGCAATTAAGGCTTGGCAGGGCAGAGCTTCCTTGTACCTGTCCTTGTGTCATGGCACCTGCCCAGCTCCTGCCTGAAGTCCCCCAGTCTCTGATGCATGTGAGAGGAGATTTATCCCTCATCCCCATGGTCTGCATGGTGGCAGTGAAGAGAGCTGCCTGTGCCAAACCTTCCAAGGGAGAGGAAGAAATGCACAGCTGGAAATCAGCTGATGGTCAGAGATGGCATGAGCACCTCTGGGCTGTACCGGGGCAAGGGCAAGCAGGTGGACCTTAATTGTCTTCAGCTGTAATTTCAATTTGACCTGAAGTGCTCCTGGGGTTTGTTAGGTGGAAACCCAGGGCTGTTTAGGGGGGAAGGAGCTCCTGAAGGTGGTCTGGTGCAGCTCTCCTGCCCTTAAAAAAGGTCACACATATCTGGCTGCCTAAGACCATATCCAGTTGGGATTTGAGTATTTTCAAGGATGGACACTCCTCCACAACCTCTGCAGGAAAACTGTTGCCATGTTCAGCTACCCTTGCTGAAAGAATTTTTTTTTCTCTTCTTTAAATTAAATTTCCCATGGGGGTACTGCTAAATGTAAATCAAAGGATTAAGCCAAAGGATTCTTAGCAGCATATCCTGGGGAACACAGCAGATTTAAGACAGGAGTCCCTTACTTGCAGCTATCCATACTCCACCTGGTACAGGTGCAATCCTCTCTGAAGCCCCTGGGGTGCTGACCTTTCCTCAGGATGCCTTTTCCCTTTGGATATGTTTCTGTTTGCCATCTGCCAGAACAGCCCAGATCTGTGCCGTGTCCCTCCAGAGCCACAGTGCCTGGAGCAGCCCGTGCCCAGCCCTGTGTCCAGCCCTGTGTCCTGAGACACACCAGGGAGCTTTTCTTGCTGTTGGTGCTCAGCCAGGCCCTGTCCCACCGTGCTCCAGCTGCAGAGGCACCTGCAGGAAGGCACTTTCCAAGTGAGTCACCTGCACTCCAGCTTTGTGCCTGCCTCCAAACACACCACCTTCCCAGTGAATCAAAACCTGCTTACACATCAGTGGCAGCACACCCACTGAGGGGGTCCTTCAGGGAAGGAAGGGGATCATTACTGGGATGCTGCAGGGAAGTGACCAGTTTCAGTGGGAAGACAAAGGCAGGGCAGCAAAGCATTGGGGAGGAAGTGGAATAAGAGCAGAGAGGCCCTATGGCCATTCCTGCCATTGTAAATTGCTTACTGAAGCCACAAGAATTAAAACGCCCAATGAAGCCATGTTCCTATAGATCATATCCTTTACCAGGCCTTCAATGAGCTCCAGCCCACATCTTGCCCCAGAGGTTTTATGCCACTAGTGCCAGCTCTCTGAAGAGAAGGTACTTGCAGTAAACACAAAAACTGTGACACAGAGATTGACATCAGTTAAAGGGAAAAAATGGCAATCACTGCTTTTAAATTAAGCAATGGTGAAGCCAAATACTTGACTTGTTGGGTTTTGCCCCTTCAAAAACTCTTTGTTATATAGATTAGGAAATGTCATGTCCAATTGTCATAAGGCAAAAAGGCAGGTGAAATTATGTGAATGAAAGGTGATAGATGGAACAGAGACAGGGCAAGCTATTGAGGCCAAGCTGCTGCAACTGCTTAGAAATTTAATCTAGTCTTAAAGTAGCCTGGCCTGGAAGAAGCTAAAAGGAAACAGAGGAATTAAGGCCATGGCCACATCCCATTTTAAGCTTTCACACCTGTAGTATACTACCCTGCCCTGGGCCTGTTACACCCCTCTGGCTCCCTGGCTTAGCTGAGGCACTGGAGTTTTGTGTTTTATAAACCCCTCTGACTTCCTAAAACTCTGTTCTGCATCTCTTGCCGAGCTGTGTTGATGCTAAATGGTGACAGAAAATTCGCTTTTTCACTGCAATGGATGCAAGCAGTGCAATATCTGTAACCCACAAAAGGATGCCTTTGAGGTTACTCCTGAGCCCTGAACTAGAAAAACTAGCTACTCTCTCATCTTCCCAGTCCTTCTTGCAGCAAAGTTAGGGAATTGCTCACAGAATTCAGTTAGTGGTAAATTTACTTTCCATTTCCCAGCTAATTGCAGATATTTCCCCCCCTATCACCACTATTCCTCCTCCTTTAACTTGTTTGTGGTCCAGTCAGGGGGTGCTGCTGGTCCACGTTCAGCCTGGAGTGCGGGGTAGGTGAAAGACGAGCCTGCAATCCTGCACGCTCGTCTCTCCCCGCGCAGGTTAGACAGGAAGAAATAGGAATTCCTTACGTGCAAGGAGTGCCACCTAACGGCCTGCTGAAGGATCCCAAAGCTCCACACAGGCTCGGGGCTTGGGGTTTTTTCCATACACACGAGTCTGTGAAATCACACACACGTATTTTCACATACAGTGAAATACAAGTCTCTTTCATGGCCTGTCTGCCCACAAACCACACTTCAAGGGTAATTTTTATGCAGTCTTTACATTCGTATTTTTAAAAATAGTTTCTTAAATCCCAAGGCTTCAAGACAGCTGTAGCTTATGTAATGCAGATGCAAGTAAGAACCTGGGTATTTCAGTTTGGAGTGTAAAACTGATGAATGGTGGCTGGCTGTTCAGGACCAGCTGCTGGAGACCAGCAGTGTCACTGCTGCCTTCACCATGTCAGGCAGCAACCAACATAGGCCAGGTGTAACCTCATGAGCTCACCCGCTCCAACCTTTCAGTGGCCTTTCAATTTAAGGTGACAGGATTTGGCAAAAGGCACAGACATGGTGTTCCAGGATGACCAGACCCTGCAGTGGTGAGGCAAACTGATGAACTGATGTGGTGGCAGTTTCTTAACGTTCTCCATCAGTCTGCATCATCCTACCATCACCCTGGATTGCTCCAAGCACTTGAAAGAGATGTCCATCTGGCTTTTTCCTCAGAAACTTGCTGTTGCCTCCTTCCTGCTGTTATCCTTCAGTAAAGTCTCTCTTGCTTTACTTGAAGAGATGCTGTGTATATGGAAAATAGAAGAGAACTGAGGGGCTCCAGAAGAACACACGAGGACGAAAACCCTCACAAGCCCTTTAGTCTATTGCATGGCCTCCTGCTGCACCAAGGGAAGTCTGAATAGCTGCTTTGCACTCAGGAATTATTTATTATTCACTTCTTGTCCAGTTATGACTAAGCCCTCTCGAGCCTTTGATTTTGTACTACATTATTACCTGGTGACCTTCATTATGCTGGCCCAGAGGCAGGTAACACAGCCTGTTCCAAATAAACAATATTTCTCTGGTTGTTCTCTTGGAAAATGTTCCTAGAGAGAGGGCTCAGGTAACAGGTTCCTGATTCCACACTCTGAGCAGCAGGGCCTGCCCTGCCTGAGGTGGCCTGCTTCCACCTAGGCGTAAAGAGCCTCCTCATCAGCTTATGCACAGGCATTAGGGTTGAACTGGCTGTGAGAATACACTTCTCCCATGTGACCCAGATATGCCAGGTGAAAACAAATAGAGGTTGGACTACAGGAGAGATGAACACACATTATGACTCTTAAAATATGTTCTAAAACAGACTATTTCTATTGCATACATTCCTGCAAAATACTAATACATTTCAGTAGCCCTTAGAAAAATTCTTCCCACTGCTTCATCAGAACGCAAGTATTATGAAACTTCCTAGATAACATTTCCAAAAAGTAAAAAATACTCGCTAATATTTTACCTTCAAGATTTCTGGTCTGATAACTAGTTTCAAGGCAACTGAAGAGCAGTCTCTTCTGATAACAATGCAAGGGCCAAGTAACCCCCACTTAGGTAGTTTTAACCTCTGGAACTCCTCCCTGAATTATTCGGAGCAATTCTAGTGGGTCACCACAAAATGAGATGGACTTTTTTCCTTTAGTTTGCAGAACCTTCTGTTGACAAATTGCACACCCAGGCTTGACCCTCCTTCATAGTTGCTTTGCCTCAGAAATCCAGTCTATTAACTCGTGTCTCAGATTTCCATTCAGGCAACTTACGCTGCACTTCAGTGGAGCGTGTTTGTTCAAGGCTCACTGGCAGCTTGTGTTGTTCCAGGCAGTATCTAAACTCGCTCAAGGACAAACACAACCCGTAGAGAAGATGAAATTTCTCACCTCTGACCCACATACTGGTAGTCATTGTTACCCACATTGTTATCCTTGTGGGTAACAAGTGTCCTTGTGGGTAGAACACTGTATTCAAGCGCATTTACAGAAACAGCATTCATAGTAACATAGCCCAAATGAAGGTGGCCATGACCCATTAATAACCACCTGCAATAAATAGCAACAGCAAAGCCTTCCTCTCTGGATAAAAGAGATCCTGCTATTAGAATACTTCCTTGTAAAAACACGTATGACAGAAGTGCTATTTTTCCATAGCTAATCCAGAATTGCTCAATTGTTTGGACAATGATCTATTTTAGGACGTGTATATGAGGGACAGACTTGCCTACAGCTTAAGTTCCCCCCTCCCTCAACAGGCTACACTATTCACTAAATTCTTCATTTGTTTTCTGTTTGTCGTTCAAATGAACAATTCAGAAGCAAAAGAAGACATTAGGAAAAAATCCCCACATTTAATAATACCCGCAATCCTTCCCCTTTACTCCCACCTGTCACAGTTTTAATGGAACTATCCTTCAAAAATGCTTCATGATGTCAGAGATGCTTTGTGGTGCAACTCTCATCCTCATTCTAAAAACATAAGAATAAAAATATTTCTTGGTAGTCCTGTCCTTGAAAATGTCAAGTATCACTGGAAACACTGATAGATGCTGCAGCTTTAAGAAGGAAAGTTGGAAAACTAATGTGGTAAAGCAAGTTTTACTATCAGTATTTGTAAAAATTTTCACAAAAGTGCAATAATAGCGAAACTGTTTTAAAAACAGGATGGAGAAAGCAGCAGTTGATGCAATCTGTATGCACCAGCACCTGTTTTAACAGGGAAATTTAAGAAGAAAGTGTTAATACAGAAAGGCTCTAATAATCAAGACTGTTATCAAATACACAGGTGAACCCACTGATAAGTGACACAAAATGTCCAGGCTTAGTGGAAATTTAAACTTTAGTAACAATTTATTCAAAGTATGCAAGAACAAATGTTTTTACATTAAACTTCTGTAGTGTAAATATTTTTTTTAAATATGAGGCATTTAAAATGAGTTAAGAGAGCAGCAGTAATACTGTATAAGAACCAGGCTGATACAGCCATTTAAAATTAGAGTAACAAGATAGAAAACAATTTTGTTTAAAAGCTATTTACATAAAATTATTTTTATAACTTACAATCAGTTTTACTGGTTGTAAGGAATCAAACTGCTTAACGTTTAACCCATTAAATACCTTAGTGCAAGAGAACATTTCAGGAAGCTCACATAGAAAACCCCTGTGTGTCTGGCACTCGTAACTTTTCGTGGCACAGTGGCTTTAGTACTCAACTGACTGGCCTGCTAACCACCAACCTGGCTGGCTTCCAGAAGCAGCAAAATAAAGATTGGCAGGTAATGTCACTTTAATCCTAATTTGTCCTGCATAGCACTGGAAGTTAAACTGGGAAATCATGAAAGCTTTTATGACATGTCCAGGAACAGTCTTTATCAGTATTCCTAGCAGCATTCCACACAATTTTTACTTACTGGCACGAGGATACGGAGGTCAGTTACATTCTAAATTACATTTCAGAACAGGCACACAGGACCATAGCAGCTAAGCAAACCTGAGCAAATTACCTTTCAAACAATGTTTCCAGCCCTGGTTTACCTTTTCAGGAAACTTTCTGCTGTTTTACATAAGGCAAGAATCAAGATGTTCATTTATTTTAGATTCCAAAACATCAGTCTCACAGACAGGACAACGGACACTTCTATCCTGCCTCACAGAATTGCTAGGACTTGCAGAGGACTGTGCAAATTCAGCTCTGGATTTTGTAGTTGTAGTGACATCAGTACCCCCCTTTTTGATGAAATAGTTTTCAAAGGCAGTTTTGTCTTCCTTTTTTGGCCATTGCTGCAGCGTATTAACACATTCTAAGCTTTTTTTCTCAGATGCACCCTGAGCTCTTGGGGTCTGCTCCAAACAAATTCGTTTTGGTGACCAGTCAGAAGATGGCATAGCCCTCTTGCCAGCTGGTGAGCCCTGGCTTGATGTTCCTTCAGCAACACGAGCCATCCTAGCAGGCAATCCACAGTTGTTCTCAGCATCTTCTGTATTAGCAGCAGACGGTTTCGGAAACTCACGCTTCAATGCTAAGCTGCTCTTCTCACCGGCACCATTGGTGTGAAGCGGAAAGATGCCACTAGGGGGTAATTTTTCCAGTTTTATCTCATTTTTAGGGATTGGTATTGTCCTTACTGCTGAATGATGCAGTGAGCCATGTGCTTCACAGTGTCCAGGGGAGCTGCTGGCATTTGTGTTTTTCTCTGAAAGTACACCATCTCCTCCGCCAAGCCGATAGCCCGTTCCACTAAAAGGAGTCAGGTCTTTCATACCATGCATTTGTGCCTTGCCTGCAAAATCAGATTAGAAATAAATTAATAGTTTTTTCATTAAAAAATCATGGGCTTAGTATCTGAAGTGCTTCACACAAAAAAAATTGCTGCTTGAAAACAAGGCATCAAACTGAACTTTTTGTAGACGATTCAGTTGAGGAGCAGCCTAGAAGTGCACAAACAGGCCTCGTTCTTTGGTTATGTAATAGTAACATTTAAACCAAGCTTATGTAGTGTTTGGTCCATATTCGTTCAAGAAAACCTCTGGACAAAAATCAGTTCAGAAAAGAAAAAAACATCATAAAATACCTTTGTTAGTTGAGTTGAAATGTGGAGGTTTTGCCGTCTGAGTTTTCTGCTTGGACTTCTCTGAGAATTTCTCTGGCTCCTTCACTTTTGTGAAGGAGCCCCCGCACGTCCTTTGATGTTCATCCCACCAGAAGTCATGTGCAGAGGGTGCTCTGTTCATTGAGCGCTTCACATACCCAAAGTAAGGCGCTCTGTTTTGGCAGGGGCCATTGCAGCGCCACCAGTGCTGGCGGTACAAATTAATCTCATCATAAAAATTGTGATAGATCTGGGTTCAAACAAACAAACAAACAAACAAACAAACCTAGTCATTCGGGAAGTTACAAATTTTCTATCACTAGCTCTGTATTTTTTTAAAAATCTACTTCCATTCAATTCCTTCCACTACTGCTGTGATTTTTGGATTAGCAGTTAAAAAAATCACTTTTGAAATCTATGTACAATTTCACATAGAAGATGGACCGTTTAAAATGCATTGCAAACAATACCAGTATTGCATTCTCCTTTCAGCTATTACCTCAATTGATCTTATTAGACACATTATTTTTAAATATTGACATAAATATCATTACCCTCTATGACATAAATCTTGACTGCTCTTCACATGGAGCATAAATCTTGAATGCCCTTCACTTCTCTCCCTGTTACCATTAAGCTGTTTCTAGTTTACCACAAAAGCTTAAAGAAAAATTCTTAGAGAATATACCTGAAAATTATATGGCTGACAACTCACCACATCTTCCTCAACCTGTTCCCACCACAAAATAACTACAGAACTGGCACACACTTGGATGCAAATTTGTATTGGTACCAACTGTGGAGTGTCTAACAAGAACATCACTTATTCCACACCAGTCAACTAAAACACCCAGTCAGGAAGAAAGCTCCCATTAAATCAGGTGAAGAGGATTATTCTTACTGTGACATTGGCTCCAGTCAAGTGATTAATGCGACGCATGTGCTTGCAGAACTCTGGTCCATGAGACTCACGATCCTTGTAGTTGTGAGTAACAAAGAGCAGGGCATGGATCATTTCGTGCAACAGTGTCTGAAATGATGCCACCGTTAGATATTCACTGAAAAGCATTGCATTTTCAGTTTCATGATTACGCTGCAAATATTTTACTCTTCTACATTGATTGTGGTACCAATCATACCTTTGATTATTCACATATTCAGCCTGGGTCACAAAAACATAACACTGTGATCTGTCAAACCAGATTACCCCTATTCCCACTTCACTAAAACATGCTGCGGAATATCACTACAAGCAGCATTCAAAAAAGGAGAAATAATCCTCAAACTTAAATCACATCTTTAAAGGCATCATCCCCTACACAACCCCCAAAAAGAGCCACTTTTGAGCAAGCTGAAACTTTACAGCATTTCTGGTCGTAGGCAAATCTGAATGTTCAGCCAGCTCAAAGCAGCAGCTCTGGCAGAGGCATAACAAGTAACAAAAAATCATGTTAAATCATATCCTATATCTTATTTTCTGCTGTTGGCCCTTTTGAAACTACAGTCCATGTTTGATTTGAATATTAAAGGATAATTTAGGAGTTAAAAACTTGGGGTGTTTTTTTTTCTCTATATAAAGTCAGTAAAATAAACAAGTGACTTTAGAATTCCATTTGGAGTTGCCGACTTAGAAACAGAAAACTAAAGATTACCATGGTACTGCAACAGAAACCACACAGCCGTAGCAGTAAAGCCACCACGATTTTATGACCTCTAAGTTACTGCATAAGGGAATCCCAGTATGAAATCTAAAACGTTTGTATGAAGCAGGGGGGGTGGGCACAATGCACTTCACGTGCAGATTCATAAGCCATGCTCGAATACCTCCACAAGATCCTTCCTTGGCCGTAACTTCAGGAGCGGCTCGCTGAGACGAATGGAACACAACCCGCTTCTCTCGTGATACGAACAGATACCTGCAGAGCTGAAAGGACAAGCAGAAAGAAAATATGAAAATATATTTGTTTCTGTAGCACGTGAGGAAAATGGAGAATTCAAGTTAAAATGCCATCCCTCGTAAACACATGCAAGGTCACTCAGAACATGGAATAAAATCACTTTGAGTAGTTACTTGGAAACCTCAGCATCGTTAAGCAAAGAAAAAAAAATCCACAAGTTCCTTAGAGTAGAAAAACCTGTTTTGAAGGCAGAAGAATGTTTCCTTTAGAACTTGTGATGAACTTAAATGCACTACACGGAGGCTGGAGATTCAGGGCCGCAAACACTGACTTAATTGCTGGTTGTTTCAATTTCACTCCCCACCCTTCACCAACTTTTGACTCATACGGAACCTACACACACCTTCACTTCTGTGCACTAATCCAGCAAACACCACATTTTTGTCTGTGTTAGTCCTACTGAGTTAGTCCTCTATCAGTGCAATATCCAACTATTTCCAAATGTCTAAAGAATACCGCAACCAGCAGAGGGTAAGAGGTGGCGGGTGGGACTCCAGCCACCAGCAATTTTATCTGCTGCAAAACTGCAGACTGCACTTCAAAGACTCCTGGGTTTGTTTAACCTCAGATTTCTTCTATACTCCCTTTCCTAGTCTATTCTAAATTTTCCTAATACACTATTATTGCTTCTTATTTGCCTTTCTGCTGCACACAGAGCAGCAACACGAGTACGTGAGGTTTACACACGCACCATCAAAGACCACGTAATTCCTTTCGTTTTAACATCCCACCTGCTTGCCTGCACCCCGGGGAAAGCCACTGATGGCTGCCAAGGACGACAAACGCAAGGCGAGGGATAAAACGACAGCGACCAACTCACGTCCTGCCGTGCGGGCTCTGCCAGAGAGTGCCCGGGAAGAGAAGCCGGGGCACCCGTACGGCGCTAGCGAGGCACAGCGAGGAGCAGCACAGAGCAACAAGTGCCAGCTCCTCCGCGACACCCGCAGCGGCTCCGTGGGTGCCGGCCCTTCCCACCGCCCTGACGCCGCGCACGGCGGGCAGCTCCCGAATCGCAAGGATCGGCCTCCCCGCGCCTGCCCGGCCCTGGCGGCCGCCCCCACGCAGCCCCGGGAGCTTGGCCGGCGCTCGGCCCCACGTCTCTCGGAGCCGCACCTGGTCATGCGAGGGCTCCAGGACACCGTGACGGCCTCCAGCTTGCCCCAGAAGAGCGTCTGGTTGAAGTGCACGAACAGGGCATGCACGTCGGGGCTGGGGTCCAGCAGCTCCCACGCCTCGTCCACCACCGACAGCGGGCGG
>VYXF01003480.1:219817-232893 GCA_013397295.1 Polioptila caerulea | reverse complement strand
CGTGAAGCAGCTGTCGCAGCAGTCGGACGGGGACCGGGACCTGCAGGAGCACCGGCAGCGCATCCAGGCGCTGAGCGAGGAGACGGCGCAGAGCCTGAAGCGCAACGTCTACCAAAACTACCGGCAGTTCATCGAGACGGCACGGGAGATCAGCTACCTGGAGAGCGAGATGTACCAGCTCAGCCACATCCTCACCGAGCAGAAGGGCATCATGGAGGCCGTCACCCAGGCCCTACTCCTACAGGCCGACCGCGACGACCCCGCGCTGGGCGCCCGCCGCGCCGCCGCCGCCGACCCCTTCCTGCCGCTGTCGGCCAAGGATGCGGCGGCCAACGAGGAGGGGCGGCAGCGCACTCTCACCACCCTCCTGGAGAAGGTGGAGGGCTGCCGCGACCTGCTGCCCGAGAGCCCTGGCAAGTACCTGGTCTACAACGGCGACCTGGTGGAGTACGACGCCGACCACATGGCGCAGATCCAGCGGGTGCACGCCTTCCTCATGAACGACTGCCTGCTCGTGGCCACCGCCCTGCCCAACCGGCGCGGTGCCTACCGCTACGACGCCCTGTACCCCCTCGACGGGCTGGCCGTGGTCAACGTCAAGGACAACCCGCCTATGAAGGACATGTTCAAGCTGCTCATGTTCCCCGAGAGCCGCATCTTCCAGGCTGAGAACGCCAAGATCAAGAAGGAGTGGCTCGAGGTGCTGGAGGAGACCAAGCGCAACCGTGCCCTCAGCGAGAAGCGGCGCCTGGAGCAGGAGGCCCTGCCGCGGCCCGCCCCAACGCCCCCCGAATCCACCAACCCCTTCGACGAGGATGAGGACGAGGAGGAGCAGGATGAGCCCTCCGCTGAGGAGGAGGTTGTTGACCTCTCGCTGGAGTGGATCCAGGAGCTGCCCGAGGACCTGGACGTCTGCATTGCTCAGCGGGACTTCGAGGGGGCGGTGGACCTGTTGGATAAACTGAACGAGTACCTGGCGGACAAGCCCGTGAGTCAGCCCGTGAAGGAGCTGCGGGCCAAGGTGGATGAGCGCGTCCGGCAGCTCACCGATGTGCTGGTGTTCGAGCTGTCTCCGGACCGCTCGCTCCGGGGGGGCCCGCGGGCCACCCGCCGAGCCGTGTCCCAGCTCATTCGCCTGGGCCAGTCCACCAAGGCCTGCGAGCTGTTCCTGAAGAACCGGGCAGCCGCGGTGCAGACGGCCATCCGGCAGCTGCGCATCGAGGGCGCCACGCTGCTCTACATCCACAAGCTCTGCCATGTCTTCTTCACCAGCCTCCTGGAGACGGCCAGGGAGTTTGAGACGGACTTCGCCGGCAACAACGGCTGCTACTCGGCCTTTGTTGTCTGGGCCCGCTCGTCCATGAGGATGTTTGTAGATGCCTTCAGTAAGCAAGTATTTGATAGCAAAGAGAGTTTGTCAACTGCGGCGGAGTGTGTAAAGGTAAGAGTCCAGAGAGGGGGTAGGTGGGGGCACAATAGCTGAAACAAAGGCTTCACAGCTTTAAATTCTCTTTTCTAACTCTAGTTTAGTTGTTGAGTCTTGTGTGGGTCTCCAGAGAGGTTTCCTGTGTTGAAAGGTTAATATTCATTCGAGGTTTGTTTGATTTTTTCCAGTTTAACGTAGGAAAGCCTTTAGGTTATAATACACTTCAAGAAAAACCCTGCCTTTATCAGGAATGGAAAATATTCTTAATTTGCCGTTGACTGGTAGGAGGTCCTGAAATTTATGTAAGCTACACCTGGATTATAAATACTTCAAAACTTTCTCTTTGTTTTCCAAGGCTGTCCTCAGCTACATTTTCATACTTTTTTTGCAAGACTCACTTTTTCAGGTTATGCTTTCTTTCAGCTGCTAATTGGGAGGGAAAAAAAAAAAAAAACTTATGTGTGAGTGGCTTATCCTGTAATTGTCCAGAGTATTTTTGACAGCCAGGGCCTATCTTTCAGTTATTAATTTCTCATTAATGAATTTCTTAAAGCGTGAGAAATAGGTATGAGTAATACTTCTCAGTTTTCTGAGATAAATTTGATAAATGTGTAAGATGTAAAGGGAGCCTGCACAGTAATAATGTCCTTTTCTTTGTTATTCCAGGTAGCTAAAGAGCACTGCAAGCAGTTGAGCGAGATTGGGCTGGATCTCACCTTCATCATTCACGCCCTCCTGGTAAAGGATATCAAAGGTGCTTTACAGAGCTACAAGGATATCATCATCGAGGCCACCAAGCACCGCAACTCTGAGGAGATGTGGAGAAAAATGAACCTGATGACTCCAGAGGCGCTGGGGAAGCTCAGGGAGGAGATGAGGAGCTGTGGGGTGGGCAATTTTGATCAATACACGGGTGATGACTGCTGGGTCAATCTCAGTTACACTGTAGTAGCTTTCACTAAGCAGACTATGGCCTTCTTGGAGGAAGCATTAAAGCTTTACTTTCCAGAGCTGCATATGGTTCTTCTGGAGAGTCTTGTGGAAATCATCCTGGTGGCTGTCCAGCATGTTGATTACAGTTTACGGTGTGAACAGGACCCTGAGAAAAAAGCATTCATTAGGCAGAACGCCTCTTTCCTGTATGAAACTGTCCTTCCTGTTGTGGAAAAAAGGTTTGAGGAAGGAGTTGGAAAGCCAGCCAAGCAGCTACAGGATCTGAGAAATGCCTCAAGACTGATGCGTGTAAATCCGGAAAGTACCACCTCTGTGGTGTGAAGTGAACCTAACTGTTCTGGGGACGAGGTGGCAGCACTTACTGAAGATGTTGTACCTTGAACAGGTGAACTAAACAGGGGTTTTCTGAGTCCCTGAAAGATGCAGAGCTCTTATCTGCTGCGTTCCAGAAGCTGAAGACTTTGAATCAATGCCTGCAAGCGTGCAATGCTTTACTTGGTGGATGGGTGTAGGGAGGAGAGAACGTGGAGGTCACATGTCCTTGGACAACATGTCCTGTATGAAGGGCTTGTGTAGTATTTGTGACTTGAGAAATAATTGTAATACACAAATTTTGGCCAGTTGTTTATGAAAGTCTTACATACATATACAGCAGATGGCAGGAAAAGATCAATTCTCATCATGTCACCGTAGCAGTTCTTTTTTAAGGCGATGTCCTGGTAGGAGAGGAAGTGCTGAAGCATTCCCAGGGTGTGGTATCAGTAAGGCACATCCACCATCCACACATGACTCAGCACTGCAGATAAATGACATGGGTTTGCACAATGTGATTTTTGTGGTAGCAGTGCTTCTTTAACATTGAGATTGTCTTCATTCATTTCAAGGCAGATTGAAATAAAAATGGTTTTAGTATAGGTTCTGGTGTTTGGGTGATGGAGCTTCTTCTGTTTAATAAGCTGGCCTGTCAGCCTAAATTATAGCTGGCTGAAAACAAACCTGCTGTCAGAACCATTTGTTCCCTTCAAGAGAAGTGAGAACAAATGCTTCCCTTCCTCTTTGTGTTCCTCTTCCATGTTTTCTCGTGGATCTAGTTGGGGTCATGTCCATTTAGTGAAGTGTGCACTGTTGCTTGAGGTGCTATCACAAATGCATTGTGGGATGTTGTCTCCTGGTCAGAACCGTAGAGAAGAGACATAAATGCTCTTGAGATATGCAGGGCAGGGAGAGGGACTGAAGGGACTGTTTCATTTGGAAGAAATGGAATGCTAGTTTTGCTGTACAGAAGCAGCACCCGGTGAAGAGACTGCGAGGCCTTTTGTAAGACATGGGAACTTTGAAATTTATGATGTCTCCTGCAAGAACTAGCATAATTTCCTGTAATATAGCAATAAGCAAGAAGAACTATCTTTTTTGCAGAAATCGCAAGGATTTGGTTGGCAATTTTAATGTTGATGGGGAAAGTTTATACAAATGCTCTTATGTTTGGATTGAATGGTGTTGGCTGTCTCGTGCAGTATATGTCTGTGAAAATAAAATAAGTCAAGGCTTGTCAAGGCTGGCTTTGGAAAGCTGTCAGCTTCAACTTCTTAGCTGTGCAAAGTTCTACTTCCGTGCAAAGTTTCTTACAGCTAAGGAACCTTGTATTAGTCCCTCAGAAAGTGTCCTTAACTGGAATAACTAAATATCCTATTGCTGTAACACTTTCAAATTAAAGCCTTTGCAGTTTGTGTCATGGTAATGAATGCCTTGTGACTGCCTGGACAAACAAAAGGTATCACTAGTAAAACATTCTGCATAACTCTTATACTGCAGCTTCTTAATTTCTCCCTGTTTTCACAGTGCTGGTTCACTGCAGTTTTCACTTCAGTGGCTGGCTTTTGTTCTGTTGCTCTTTGGATGCCTTTTGAACTGTCAGATTTTGCAAAGCATCCTATTGCTTCTCAGTGTTTGGACCTTCAACTAGTTGTGCTAGCAACTCACAAAAAAAGTCATACAAAATGTTTTTAAAGGGTAGCTTGTTGCTCCCAGCTTACATTGATTGAAAACCAGTGAAATAGTTCTACTTTTATTTGATGGGGCAGGGACAGTGAGAGTTAGAACTTGTTTAACGTGTTCTGTCAAAGAGAGAGAGTCCTGTTGGTCTTATTTCAGTAGTGAGCTGTTTTTGATATCAGAACCTAGTGAAGTATTGCAAAGTAATATAATCTCTGTCATCTGTTTAAAGTGGGAAAATGTCAGCCTAATCTGAGAAATACTTTCAAGTGAATTATGAATGAGAGCTCTCTGTGGTGATGGGTATTTTGGAGGAGAGGGAGAAGAGATGGCTTTTTTTTCTGTGAACACATGTATATTTCTTTTTTTTTAAACATCAAAAGAAAGCAGAATAAATACAGATGAGCCTTATCTTTGTGTCTGTGTTTGCAAGAGAAGGGTTAGGTCTGGAACTCTAGACTGATTATTGTGATGCTTGGGGATTTTATGCAAGAAGCTGAATTGTAGTTTCCCAATTCCCAAGCATTAATGTGAGGCTGAAAAGGAGGACAGCCCTGTTCATGCTTCTGTTGTGAGCTGGTGTAGCACAGCTTATCCTCGTGAGAGGATGAAATGTAGAATGTAATTCTGCCACTTGCTCTGTTATGCCTCTGTCACTGGGCCCTTCACCAATCTATTTATGGCATTGTGAGCCTGCTGATTTTGTCTCTGCTGTCATCCGTGGAGCAGTGGGCTTGTGTTGATGTTGGTTTTAATGCATCAGGGAATCTGGCTTTTCATTTGGGCCATCGAACATCATGTTCTTGTGCCTGTCACAATTCAGACAGATGTGGATTTGTATGAACTGCTGTAAGTGGCATTGAGATTTTGTAACTTGTGAATCTATTGAAGTCATAATAAAAGTAAAACAGTAACATAAAGAAAATGGTGTGGAATTAAACTAAACACCCTTTTAGGTTAACTTAGTTTGAACAGAGAAAAATGAGTGTATGCTGAGTCATAGTTTAATAAATTTCAGTTTCGGAATGACACTTTTCCTTTTCCTGAGCTGTACACTTGTGGTGATAGTGTTGTTCAAGTTGGGATTTGCCATAACTACTGAATGATGTGATAACACTTCTGCCAATTGGAGAAAGAACTAATAGTGGTTTTTTTGAGACAACTGCATATAAAATCTGGTTTCCCCTAGCTGCTGTGACAAAATTGTGTAAAATGATTTTTATTTAATTCAGATAAATTTATGTATTAGAATTTATTGCAGTAACTTTTCTGAACAGAGGACCACGTATTGAAGCTTTTGGACATACAGCACTAGAGGTGTATTTGTTCTGATCATCAGAAAAAGGATGTTGGTTTGAAGTTGGACATCCAGTGAAGTCAGAGACCTTCAGGTCAGTCCCTTGTGAGGGAGGGGTGAGCAGCAGCTAGCTGATGAAAGCCAAGTGATGTCACTTCAGTTACATCCTTACCAAGTCACTTCAGCGAGGTGACGCTGGAAGAAAATGTTCCTGGGCATAGAGGAGAGGCTGTACTCCCGTCTGATGGGACTTTGAGTGTGTGTGTGATGGATTATCAACACTGAGACAGGGTAATGCTAAGGGTTTGTTATCTTCCCGGCTTCTGGAGTCCATCCGTGCTTCCCTTGGATGCTGAGTGTGTAGTACAGCCTGTCCCCTCACTAGGTGGAGCTTTGTGCACTGAAACCTCAGCCGGCTGCGAGCAGGCACAGGCATGGAAGCTGTGCTGCCCTGCAGTGTGCCTTGGCAGGTTTTGGGTAGCGTGCTGGGGGAAGAAGATGCTGCAGAGAATAATCCAGATGTTAGGTTCAGGTCTTTTTCATTCCTTGGTAGTGGTTGTGTTCTGCATTTTCTGATTCTCGTGCTGTTCGTTTTTTAGTTCTTCATGTTTTCCTGAGGTGTTTCTGTACTGTTGGCAGGTGTCCTTCAGAGCATCTGACCTTTCCACTTTTCTTTAAGGTGGGTATCAACATGTGACTGGTGTTCTGCCTGAAAAACACTGCTATACTTCAAGCCCCTGCGCAGATGTGAAAAGTTGCTTGTCCCAGCTGCAGTTTTATGTCTCATGTAAGATGTTCAGATTAGTGACTTTTCAAAGTCAAGTTTGTGTGACCTCTGGTCATTTTACTTCAATACTGGGCTGAAATTTCTGTGTAACTTCATGTTCACAGTGCACGATTTGCACTCCAGCACAGTAACACAGAAGGTCCCCCACCACCTATTGTTTTAACTTATACACTCTTTGTATTCCCGGTATGTATAACTTAACTTATAACTTATTCCCAGAATGTATAACTTATACATTCTTTGTATTCTTTGCTGCCCAGCTGTTTCAATTTAACTGGGTTACCTTTTACTTAAAAATGCTAGTAGTTTTGCAGACTCTTCAGTGTGTTTACTTTGATGAGAATCAAATCTGACATGGGGCTTGTCTGTCAAGCAGCTCTGTGACCATAGACATCTTTTTCCTCACAGGTTCAGAAGTTGTGATATGCCTTCAATCCCTACAAAGTCTGAGGGATAGTGGAGAAACATCTCAAACTGTGGGGAAAATAGATTTATGTCATTTACCACTTCAAGGGATGTTGACTGAAGTAATAGAGCAGAATTTGAGCCACCTTGGATGCAGAGTTGTTACCTCTTGTGTATTTAGGAAACTTTGCTCATAGAGCTTCAGCAGCCTCCACATGCCCTGTAATACAGTTTTCAGTTTTGGGTTTACAAGCTGAACTAGATTATCTGCTACAGCTGTGCTCAGTTTGACACAGCAGAGATAAAATACTGGCAAGGGACCTGGCCTGTGCTGACCACTGAGCAGTCGTACCCTTCCTGGGCAGTTTTAGATCACCCGTCCGAGGCCCTGTGGTATTTATTCTCTCTCCCTCCCCATGCGGCAGCCGCGTTCCTTTCGATGGGCAGAGCATCCCAGTTGCCCCCCAAGCAGAAGATGCTGTGGGAGGAGCTGCTCCCCGGATTCCTTGAGGCGATCTGCGGTGGCGCCGGGCCACCAGCGGGGGTCCCGCGGGAGCTGCGCATCGGGAGCATCCCCTCGGCACCCCCGCACGCAGACACGGCCGCGCTCCATCCGCTCTCNATCTGCGGTGGCGCCGGGCCACCAGCGGGTGTCCCGCGGGAGCCGTGCATCGGGAGCATCCCCTCGGCACCCCCGCACGCAGACACGGTCGCGTTCCCTCTGCTCTCACCGTCCGCTGCAAGAGCAAGGCTGAGACCAAAGCTGAGAGACTGATCTCTTTGTGTCAAGGCAGGAGCTGCACCCTGAGCTGGACCCAATCGTCTTAGGTTGCCCAAAACATAATGTGGCCCTCCAGCTGTTGGGAATCTTGTTCAGATGTGCTAATAAAATCTTGGCATGTGATTAGTGAATGCAATGCCCTAGGAAGGGGGACCAGGAAGAAGGGCAGGTAGCATTAACTTCACTGCTGCTTGGGAAAACCTTGGAGATGCTTGGATTGATTATGTTTTCAAGTTATTTTTTAAAAATAAAAGCTTTCAGCTCTTCATCAATTTGCACCCAGACACACCGATCTTCCTCTGTCCNTGAAGCTGTGTTTGGACAATTGGTTCTAATATGCCAATGGACCAGAACTTATAAAAGGGTGGGACCTCGACTGGGCATCCATTTTGTGACCATTTTGGGGCATCTTGGGTGTGGTCCAGCTGGACTCTTGTGTGGCCCAGGTGAACCCATTGAGGTCTTTAATAAATATCTACTTTTTCCTCTTGCTCTGTCTAGTATCGGTTCCAGATCAGCCTCCAGAAGGCAGCACCAGAAACTGATCCAAACAAAATCAAAAGTCTCATGAAGGTAAGAGAGAGTTAGCCAAATCCATTGTGATACAAGGCATGTGAATCTAAACACTGCAAACTTAGGCAAAATTAAGATCTGAACTTCAGACAATCTCCAGACTGACTGGGATGAGGGAAAACTGCCTCAGGCTTCTGAACTTTGAGTTCTCTGGGCTTTGAGTCATTCCTACTGTTAGTAAAAATCACAATTCACCCACAACAATCTGTGCCAGTCAGACCAATATGTTTTGCTTTGTTTCGTTTTGTTTTAATTATAGCTCTGCAACACTGCTGTGGTCTGGGGATTCCTGTTATCTTAATTTTTCAAACCCAGTATTCACAATAGGAAGGAGCCCAACTTCTAGCCCCAGCTCCTGCAGGATGGGATTATCAGGAGAGTGCTTGAACCTCTACAAAGAATCCTTCCTTCCTCGGGATTCAGTGAACTTTTCTCTCAAAATGCAGATCTCTGATAAACAGCTTCTGCTCTGCTTTATTTTCCCCTCACTAACAATAGGCAGGATTGTTTGTTTTCCCACTCCTCAATATCACCTCTCCAGCAGAGGTGCCAGACTTGCTTTGTGGAGAAAGGATGTCAAACTGAATGTTGAGTTACAGTCTGTACATCTGTCCTAGCACAATTCAGGCTATATAACTCCCTGCCTGCTCTTGCCATTGACAAAGGCGATGGGGAGGAGGAGGATTGGGAGGCTTGCAAAGACAGACCTGTAGTCTTTGTCCCTCTGACTTCCACCCAGCTAGGTGCTTAAACACACACTGAAGATGCCCCCCTGAGTTTGGGAAGCCCACTCCTGTAGTCAGAGGCAATTAGATCCTAAAGCGCTTTTCACAAGTGGAGGATCAGTAAATTTCTTTTGAAATTTGCAAAAGCAATTGGCAAAGAAGGGATGGGAGAGTAGCACCAGAGCAACAGCACCACATGAGCAAACAAAATGTGTGTTTCTGGGACATCTCAGCTCTAGTGTGACAAATGGTGGTTCCAAACAAAGCCTGCCCCTCCTTCGGTGGGAGCAGTAGGCTCCATAAATCATCAGTGCTGCAGCTTCCCAGGAGGCAGCAGTAACAGTGTTGGACATGCTAAAATAAAGTTGCTTCATCTGACCGGCTGTAATGAGTGACCCCACATTAGGGTGGAGGAAATGCCCTCGGGAAAAAGACACCCCTTAAGGAAGGGTGCACATAGAGGCTGGGTCACCCACTGTTCTGAGACATGGCCCCACCTGACACCAGCGCTGGCTGGCATTCTCCCAGCCTCCTGACACACACCACCCTCCCTCATTTTGCCCAACTCCAGAACCTCCCGTGGTGAGCATTTTCCTCCTGCTGTCCACTGGCCTGAATGAGGCCTCCTCCCTGCCGACAGGATTAACCCCATCTTGTTTGCTTGGTGACAAGAGATGAGTGCAGGCAACAGAAGGCTCTGGTGCTGCTGCCCAGCAGCTTCACACCAGATAGCCCCTCTCCTGGTGTGCCTCTAATCTGTCACTATTTTTTGTCATCCACTGAAGTTTATTACCATTTAAATAGCCTTTCAGCCTGAGACGTCCTGTGGGGTTTCTGCCTCTATTGCCTCATGCTCTGTGAAATTAATTCCTGTAAGAGCATGTCCTCACAGGAAAATGGTAAGAGCTCAACTAAGCTGGTTTAGAAAGTGTTTTAAATCCCCACAAGTCCTTCTATAGCCCTTTAGTTTTGACTGGGGCACTTCCTAAGTACTTGGCTTGGGGTAAAATATGCTTAGACTGGAAAGTGTTTATTTCCATCCAAAATTACTGCACAGAATCCTACTGTCTGAGGCAACGTTTTTGAGTACTGTGAGCAAATTCCGTATTTAATTCAGCATGTGTTTTTAGGCCTTGAAGATTTAAGGGCCAGACTGCAAAGGCCTTTAATCAGGAAACAATTAATTGCACAGATTTCCTCCTTGCAGTGAGTGTAGCACTCAAGCAGGTAATACTCCCTGTGAGGCAGTGGCTCATGCCTTACTGTGTATCTCTGCTAATTAGTGCCTGTTGGATGGTAGGCCAGGTTGCTACAGGGGGTTCAGATAAAAGGTATGATCACTTAAGACAATCTAAAGATAGCTTTAAGAAGAAAATAAAATGGTTTGCATTCCTGAAGGACTTTTAAAATTTTTATTTCTTTTTTCCTGAAGAAAACTCACAAGAAGGATCGATACTTTTGATGGAAGTCAAGGACCTGGTTTTGACTTCAAGCGCTGTTCCAAGTAACTTCTTGTTGAGCACACTGAACTACAGCTTTTTCCAGAGCACCATGATACTCATCCAAGACCAACCCCAAGCACAAAACACCTAATTTGTATCTCTTGCACTCACCTTCATGCAGAGGATCATAGTCCTGTTTCTCTATCAAAAACGATGCTCAGCTTCAGTTAGAGAGTGTATGGGGAGCTGGGGGACATGTTTAGCTCTCATTGACAGTCCCTAGGGCAGGACACACACAATGTCTCACAAAACAGGGTTTTGACAGGAGGGTAAGACTTAGCTGCCCCACTGCCCCACATTCAGGCCAGGGCCATTGCTCCACCTGCTGATGCTGACACCAGCATTGTTCACTCTCTCAAACACAAGCCTCACATCTTTCCTGTCCTACATGCTGGCTATAAAGAACAAATTCCCTCATTATGCTATTATTATAATTTACTAGCAGAAATCTTCCTCTCTGCACACACAGCTCTTCATGTTTGACTATTATAATTGCATTTTCAAAGTTATAAATAACACGTTAGCCTGGTTTATGTGTTCATGCAAGTCAGGCTATAAACTGGCAGATGAATGAAATTAACTGTCTCCAGAATTCACATTCCTGTCACTTATTCAATTAGTTGATCAACGTAATTGCTCAGAGCAACGGCTAATTGGAAAATGACATGCATTTACCCTCTCTATAGAGGAAGAGAGGCTTATCAGGTATTTTACTGCAGGCACTTTCATTGCTTCCAATATTCTGGGAGAAACAAGGGTTTTAAATGAGCCAAGCCCAAACACACAAGGCTTGTTTTTTAGCCAGATGCCTTCCCATCCTTAAAATAGCTCCAGTATTTTGCAGTGCCAGGGTTTGAACACGCCTATATTGCAGCACACACAGGTATCTTGGCACGCCTGTACGCGAGCTGCAAGCCAAGCTTGCCTCCAGGGGTCTGCAGCACAAAATGTGTTCCTGCTCTGCGAATCCTCTATTCATGCTGCTGCTGCAGCTATATGTGTTTGGTTCTTTCCGTGACAGACTCCCATCCCTGGGTGCTGATGTGGAGAATATCAGTTGTCTGAGGCTTGGCTGTCAGGAGTAGGAAAGGCAGAAAGTGACTTTTTTTTGTGTTGCTGGTGTAGAAAAGACTGTAAATCCCCACCTTGCCAGCTCAAATCCTACGTCAAGGTTACAGCTTGAAATACCAATACCTTTCAAATGATTTTTCTGTCCCTTACCTCGCTCAGATATCCTGGTTAACATTCTGAGTTTGTTATTAAATCTTTGTGTTAAATTAAAATTTAAGAAAGGGCTTCTAGAACAGAGGGGGGAGGGATAGAAATAATCAGGAGGTAGGACACTAAATCCTAAACAAGTCTCTGTTTCCATTATTAGCTCTAGCATTGTCTGGAGTTGGAATATTTCATTTGTTTAAATAAGAGACAGGCAAGCAATTTTCCAAGCTGTATGGAAGGGGAGGAAGTTCATCTATCAACGCCAACAGTTTGCAGCCTATTGTCTGCAGGCCCCGAGGGTTATCTGTTGGGGAAAGGGAGCTAAGAAAATCAACCCTGTTGCCAGTTGCCTTAAATTTGCGACAGATGGTCTGCACCTCTGTTGGAAAATATTGGGGTCTGCAAATGAAAAATTGAGTAAAAACCAGTGTGTTTTCCTGCTGCTGTTCATGAGCAGTTCAAGCATCAGGTTTTGCGTGTTTGAAAAAAAGGCTCCAGAAGGGGTCCATGGAGCATGTGGGTGCTGAGAAACACCGAGGCAGGTCTCACTCCCTGAGGTGTAGCGGGGCTGCTAACACTGCACACAAGTGGTCCAGGACAGCTCTGGGAAACTCGCTGTGCTGCATGCCGAGTCCGAGGGGATGGCACTGCCCACATTTGATGAGTAGTGAACCAGGTGAGCAATTATTTAGTTCATCCAAGAGGAGATGAAGAAACAAGTGCAGCACAGCCTATTCGTACTTGCACCAGGACATGCCTGATATTGGAGGATTTTTAGAGTAGGAAGCAAAAGTATCCAATAAGGAAATAAAAACACCCCACCATGCAGTGCTTGTGTATGTGTCCCAGTTGTCCCTGGGAGAAGGAGAGTTAGATACATTCATAAGTACCAAAAAGCAGAATTTTGTTGTGGATTGCTGTGCAGTTTGGACAAGAGGGATGCTGAGGGCATCAGATGCCATTCCTGCTCACAACTCTGCAGCACACACCGCCACAGCAAGCTGCAAACAAGGACGACGCCAAGGTTTGGTGTCCCGTGAGTGACTCCAGCCAGTGGAAAAGCGGCCTCAGAGTGCGAAGCTGTGATCTCTAAGCTGTGGCTAATGGAATAAATCAGTAACCTGATGGCGCCACAGGACACCGCACATGGGGCATGCAGGCTCCTGTTGCCAGTTCTAGGCACAAAGGGAAAAAAAACCCGCCGAGGTATTGAGGTTGTCTCTGCGAACTCAGGCTGCTGCTACGGCTAAAGCAGGGCACGGGCGTGCAGAGGAGCGGCCGCGCCAGGGCGCCAAGGCAGCAGGGCCAGCAGAGGGAGCCCGCCGCTGCGGCATCCCGGGATGGCCGCATCCCGCAACCAGCCCCGCATCCCGGGATGGCCGCATCCCGCCACCAGCCCCGCATCCCGGGATGGCC